>JARYGA010029424.1:0-36553 GCA_030545235.1 Helianthus tuberosus | reverse complement strand
AAATAGAAATATATATTTTATAAAGTTAATCTTAAAATTATATATCATTTTGAGATATATATGAAGGTATATTTATTTTTGCCAAGTAAAAGTTATAGATATTTATCTATAAAAATTCTCTTAAAATATGAATATTTTAAGAATATAAATTTGGTGGTTTTTAGATTTCTAAAAATAATATTCCGGAATATTAAATACAAAATTAAGTATAAAAATACTTAATGAATACAAGAAAATACGTATCCTCATACGTATAAATACATACCGGAATACACCACCAATATTTGGCAAAATACACAAATATAAGAATGCACAAGTACTAGTGTACCTACACTTGAAAAAAAAATATATATATATATATATATATATGTGGAAATCTCTTATAAACCAAGTTAAAAATATATTGTTTTAACAATATTCCAAATAATGAAATACATATAATTTAAGTTAAAAATAATATTATTTTAACTAATAATTATTTACTTTGGAATTATATAATATGCACCCAGCATATAACTCAAAGAATACCAATTCCAAATAAGTCATAATACCTAAGACTAAGAGTCGTTACACGACCTAGCCGTCTAATAAAACATAGCACGTGTGTAGGTAATTGTACGACTAGTGGAAAGGAGCTTTGAGTTACTAGACAGAAGAACGCAAATCAGTGAGTTCATGTCCCCCTTTTCTTTTAACTATTTTCAGTTTTATAACTACAGGGGTGAAATACATGTTTCAATGTTTCAAACATATACAAATGGTATGGTTAGCTAAGGAATGAACTGTTTGATCATGTGAGTGGTGGGTACAACACATAAGACCATTAATCCTTGTATAAGGACCGAGGGGCATGAGTGATAGATCTATTTGGGTTTTGCGAGCCCCACCCATGGGACCGGGAATTGGCCCATGTGGTGACTATGTCGTTCCCACCGAGTGGCCCGGTACGAAATCCGCAAAGGTTTGAGCCTTCCTGCACCATTGCACACATATTAATGACCTTGCAAATCATTAATTGACCTGTTCATAGATGCTTTCATACCGGTTTACAAAGGCACACTTACAATGATTACAAGTTTATACGAGTGCGCATACGAAACACATGAACTCGCTCAACTTTTGTTGATGTTTTCAAATTACATGTATTTCAGGAAACTGATGGATCTGGCGGTGTTTGACAAGATTTCAAGAAGTATTTACAAGAAATGATGTCATCCAGTCTTTGAAGGGTTTGAATTGTATATCTTATCCTTGATAAGATATATGAATCAAAGCCTTAGGTTTTAATGTCTTTTGTTAAAAGTCCTTTTTGGAACTTAATACATTTGGTTGGTTTGTAAGTTAAACTTGAAGCTTGATGGTTAGTACTAAACCACTTGGGTTTGTATTATTTTGAAAAGTATGAATGGATGAACATCATGGTTTTAATCATATAGTTGTTTGTTATAATTGAATGCAATGATATTAAGCAAGTCACACATCATACGCTTCCGTAAAAGTTAGGGTGTGACACGATCCACGTGATAGGGACCTAGAATTGGTATCAGAGCGTTTGCTCGTATTGTACGGTTCGAGATTGATACACAGAAATCAAGTTCTTTTTCTTCTTTTGGTTGAAAAGTTTATGCCATCATTCATCATTTTGGTTATTAGGGTTTCTAAATTTGTGGGTAAACGCACATGACAGTGCAGTCACTGTTTTGAGTTTTGCCAAAAACACAAAAGTTTAGGAATTACGGAATACTCCGGATTATAATATATGGTCTGAATTAACTGAATTCCGGATTCGCAATCCTTTTTCTTTGAGTTTGCTATCCGGGTTAATTCATTTGTTCTGGGGATAGAGTTATACAAGCTGACCGAGCTTTTACAATTTTTCGTAGTTAAGAGTTTTGATCACCAGTTTTTGGATTAACGATAAGTTTCTGTGTTTTTTACTTGGAGTGTCCAGATTTCATCAGCGATTATAAATGTGCGCTTTTTAAAAAGTTTCGGATTTAATATCAAGTGTGTCAGGGAATTATTTGTTCAATTCGAGGTTGATTTTAAAATCCAAGTGGGTGTCCGGCTTTTTATAGTGTTCAGGATTTAATATTTAAATTCCTCTGAGTTTAATATCAATATATTTCCTCCGATGTTATATCACAGTTTCTGGATTTCCACAAGTACATCCTTTCCGAGTTTGAATTTAAAACCAAGTGTCAGGGAATTAATTGTTTTGTCTGTGGTAGACATTAATTAATTCAAGTGCAAGTGTTCAAATTTATAAGAGCCCGGGCTTTTTATCAAGTATTCCAAATTTATTAATCTAAGTGTTCCAATTTATTACTTGTCCGACTTTAATTGTCCGACTTTCATTGTGTTCCAATATAATATCAGTTTTCGAGTTATAGATTGTTCCGTATTTAAATCAAACTTTTCCAAAATTCCGAATTAATCAATATTTCTAGTCCGAATTTGAGTTTTTGTTCAGAGGTTGTGAGTTGATCAGTTGGGAAGTTTCAGGTTTTGTGAACTTAAGAATATTGTGTATCTGCTAAGTTCTGGATGTCGAATATGTCTAATCTTAAAGAACTCCTGAGGATGGAGCACGAGGTTGGTACTACGAATAAACTGCCTAAAATGATGAAGGTGGAAAATTACCTCACTTAGAAAGACAGATTTCAGTCATTTATTGAATATCAAGACACACGGATGTGGATTTGTATTCAAGATGGGTACGTGAACCCAACACACGACTTTGAAGGCATACAACGTGTCACTGCCTACGTTAATATGCAGGATGTTGAAAAGAAAATGTACGAAGCTGAATAGAGAGCCTTGGCTGCAATAAAAATGTCTTTACCAGATGGAATCAAACATACTTTCAAGAGGTACACTACTTGATGTTTAATACAAAAGTGTGGTGTTTTCCAAACTCTGAATTTATTTCCTAACTACGATCCTAATGTTTTAAATTCCGCTGCCAAATTAATAAACATCGATACCACCGGCTGGTGCTCGCGGCGCCCGCTTTCGGGGTGGGGTCGGGGGTTGCGACAAAAAGTCAAACCGTTGGTATTAACTGTGATGAGACATTTAGCCCCGTGGTCAAACCCACCACCATCCGCACAGTTTTAAGTCTTGCAACATCTAGAGCCTGGCACATACATCAACTTGATGTCAAAAATGTATTTTTGCATGGCCACCTGAAGGAAACGGTTTATATGTTTCAGCCTCTACGTTTTACCTCTGCCTCACATCCGAAACATGTTTGCAAACTTAACAGATCCCTTTATGGTCTAAAGCAAGCTCCACGCGCTTGGAATCAACGATTTGCAGGGTATATATCTAAATGTGGTTTTAATAGTTGTGTATGTGACATTTCTCTATTTATCTACAAAAAAGGTGATC
The DNA here is from genome assembly GCA_030545235.1 of Helianthus tuberosus. NCBI lineage: Eukaryota > Viridiplantae > Streptophyta > Magnoliopsida > Asterales > Asteraceae > Helianthus > Helianthus tuberosus. Next base: position 33,160 of record JARYGA010029424.1, on the reverse strand, counting down.
AAATGGCATACTTGCTTTTATACGTGGATGACATCATTCTCACTGCCTCCAGTGCCTCTTTACTAAAAAGCATCATCAACTCTCTGTCCACTGAATTTAAGATGACTGATCTCGGTCATTTACATCACTTCCAAGGCATAGCGGTTGAAAAACAAAAAACATGGTATTTTTCTATCTCAATCAACCTATGCTAAGGACATCTTATCACGTGCGAAAATGTCAAATTGTAAACCCGCGAGCACCCTAGTGGAAGTTGGCTCCAAGCTTAGTGCCACGGCTGGTGCACTGTTTTCGGATGACTCTTTATATCGCAGCCTAGTCAGTGCCCTACAATACCTTACCATCACCCGCCCGGATATTTCATACGCGGTTCAACAGGTATGTCTCTTCATGCATGTACCTCGTGAACCACATTTTCAGTTGCTCAAACGGATTCTTCGATACATTAAGGGCACTCTCACGCAAGGTCTCCTAATCACACCGTCTTCCTCTACTAAATTGATGGCCTATTCAGATGCAGATTGGGGCGGGTGTCCCGACTCTCGTCGATCGACCTCCGGATATTGCGTGTATATGGGCGATAACTTAATATCTTGGTCATCGAAACGTCAACCTACAATCTCCCGGTCTAGTGTCGAAGCCGAATATCGGGGAGTTGCCAACACAGTCTCGGAACTTAGCTGGATTCGTAACCTTTTGCTCGAACTACATCTCCCAGTTAGATATGCCTCAATCGTTTACTGTGGTAACATTTCTGCAGTCTATTTGGCAGAAAATCTTGTGCAACATCAAAGAACTAAACACATCGAGCTGGATATACATTTTGTTCGAGAGAAAGTCCGCCTTGGAACCATCAAAGTTCTTCACGTCCCGTCTGATTATCAATATGCGGATATTTTCACAAAAGGGTTACCAAAGCATATGTTTCAACGTTTTCGGTCCAGTTTATGCCTCCGCTCTTCTACGGCTCAAACTGCGGGAGACTGTTAGCCGATAATATCACAAGATATTATTGGCATGTATATCATAATTATTGTGTGCATATTCTGTTAGCTAGAATTGATTTAGTCTACGTAATTAGTTCCGCAAATTCCTCCACTATATACTGTTTTGTCTATCATTCTAATAGAGCAAGGAATATTGATTTCCTACCGTTAGAACAAATAGAACCTTACTTACACCAAACAAGTATTATTATTATTATTTTATCTATTTATTTTTGGACTAGTGACTTAAAATATCCTAACATTACTCCATGCTCAAATATTGAACTGGACCTCCTTCAAGAGACAGAGCTACAAAATAAGCTAGCCATACAGTTGATATTTGATTTTCATTCATTAAAATACTTAGTAATACTTAGTAAGGGGACTGGGGGTGGTCCGTGATGGAGCATCCATCACGCGTGCACAAGGCTTGCACACCGCCGCCACCAACATTCACCACGCGTGGAATTTTAAACGCGTGGAACATATCACGCGTTGAACAATTGGCAAATTTGAACGTTTGGCTCCTTTTTGACCGTTTTTTAACGGTAACATTAAATAAAATAAAAAAAAACCTTTAAACCTTTTATATATACTTCTCCATTTTTAACCATTTCACGCACACCAAAATACAAACACATTTCACACAATCTACATCTTTCTCAAATGAAGTTTCCTACGGATTCGACGTTTCCGATGGACAGCGATGGCGATACCCAGTCGTCTTCCGACAATGAGACGCTTAAATATTTTGTGTCGGTGTATAACGAACTTGAATCTAGTTCGTCCCGCCCAAAGAAGAAGATGGTAGATCGTGATCGTATACATGCCAACGAAGTGTTAATGAACGATTATTTTGTGGAGAAATCGTGTTCAAAAAATTGCAAGAATCGGCAAGAAAAGATGTTGAGAGGGCTTTTGGTGTTTGAAAGGGTAGATGGGGCATACTACGTCGACCGGTTCGTGCAATGAACAAGAAATCAATACATAGCATAGTATATGCATGTATCATATTGCACAATATGATAATCAAAGAAGACGGACGTGCAATATCTCCCGATTGGGTGCCGGATCCTCCTACACAAGTTCAAGTTCCAGAAAATATCCAACAAGACTTGCGTGATGAAGAAACTCACTTTCGGTTGAGATACGATTTAATCGAACTAGTAGGTTCTTTAGGTTTGGAGTTTCATGAGTCAGACGAGGAGTAGAGTATTTTTAGTGTTTTTTTTTAATTGTAGCCTAAAATATTTCTAGTATGTTAAATTGAACTAGTATGTTTTAATTTTAATGAAAATTTTATAATTTTAGTGTTTTATTGTTAATTTCTAATTTAAAAAAAAATTAAAAAAAAAAGTTGTGAGTGATGGAATTCCATCACTAGTGATGACCACCGCCAATAAAAAAAAGTTTGTGAGTGATAGAATAGTGGTTGATGACATGGCGGAACTTGATTGGAAGTTTGTGAGTGATGGAATTTTTGCAAGTGATACTACTCCCACTCCCCTAAGACTAAACGGTATGGGGGCCGTCCCCATGCCCGTCTTGTGCTCGCCGCCCCGTCTCCCCACCCCCTGCTCCGGTTCCAGCTTCTCCGTCCTCCAGCAGCCGGTGACGACACCCCTCACTCCCACACACACCTATACATACATATACATATATATATATATACATATATATATATATATATATATATATATATATATATATATAAGGGGTTCATCCCCCACCCCTAGGTCCATCCCCTTTAGGCCCTCACTTACATGGCGGTGACATAACGGCCCATCCCCTTGGAGATGAGGCTCACCATACCGGTTAGTCTAACCATATATAGCATATAAAATGATCTGGTTTATACAATTACATTAATAATTTAATATTATTATATGAACTTATTAAAGGAAAGAAAAGCGTCGTTACTAGTTAGCTTTATCCATCAACTTTTACTAGTTTAATTTAAAGTCTCCATCTATGTAAAAAAATACTATGCATCTCCCCATACAATAATCACTAGTCAATTTATTAGTTATATATAGAGTCTGAAATAATTAGTGTAAATTTTAAGTTTAGATTAGAGATTTGCCTGGGTAAAAGGACCAGATTGAATGTGAGATTAGTCTTAAAAATATTTGGGTTTTGGACGAATATAATATTGCTAATACATGTTTAACTACCCAAACCTATTTACTCTCACTAAAAATGAATATATTATATTTTGTATAGTTATACAAAGTATAACAAATAATATGTCGAACATGTTAGAAAGTTAAAGTTATTAAAAGTATAAAACCGTTGGTCGGGCACTTAAGGTCGGGTTCAAACAATGAGCATCGGGTGAGTATTTTCTTTTCTTCAAGGACATAAAGAACATAAACAAACATGCACTATATATATACATGCAAATCCAATAGCTAATAAAAATGAGTACCGAGGCCAACATGCATTAGATTGTAATAACTAATATCTGTCGTAGCAGGGCCGGCTCCATAGGCTTGGCAATCCAGGCACGGGCCCGCCTAGGGCCACCAAAAAATAAGGGCATCTAAGTTTTTTGAAAGTTTTTGTAGCAACCCCCGACCCGTGCCTCGGGAGGCGGGCGGCCGCGGCCTACTCAGAGATGGTGGTATCGGTGTTTATCATTAATTGGCAGCGGAAATTTCATCAGTACCGTAGTTAGGAAATATTTTATCAGAGTAAACACCACATTTTATATTAATAAACATAATGGGATAAAACCCGTGTTTTCATTACAAACATATTTATAGGGATAGACCCTAATTTATTGAATAAAACATCTTTCTTTATTAGGTAACTTTTATAGCCACATTTTTCCAAGCTTTCATTGCTCTCCAGCTGGCTTCTATTTTGGCTTTCACATTTTGTTACCTGAAACACGTTTAAAAACATTTTTTCAGTGGAAAATGGGGCTGTAAACGAACCGAACGTTCAACGAACAGTTCGTGAACCGTTCGGCGGGAAGTTCGTTTATGTTCGTTCGTTTAATAAACGAACGAATATGAACAAGAAATTTCGTTCGATTAGTTAAATGAAGGAACATAAACATAGGTCTCGTTCGTTCGATTGTGTTCATGAACGTTCGGTAAGGTGTTCGTGAACATTCGTTGATTTGCATTCGTTTATATTCGTATGTTTGTGTTTTAATTGAAGATCTTTGTACTTTCTTATATTTTATTTGTACTTTTTATATTATTAAACTTTTTTATTTATTTTATTACCCTAACAATTAAACTAGGAAACCCACTTTCACCTTGTTTATGCATCATTTCCCTTTCATTTCTCATTATTTACATCGGCGAATACGATCGACCTCTGTTCCACAATAAGGGATTCAAGTTCGAGTGCTACTCTCTGGGCCATCTATCTTTATCCTTTGTCGCGTTCGCCAAATTTATTTGTGTTCGTTTGTGTTCGTGAACCGTTCGCGAACACGCTCATTCCCTTAATGAACGAACACAAACATAAAATCTCGTTCGGTAAGTGTTCATGAACCGTTCGTGAACACATTTATTTCCTTGACGAACGAACACGAACAAGGCCTTGTTCGTGTTCGTTCGGTTCGTTTACAGCCCTAGTGGGAAATACTGGTGAGTGAATCCCAATTTAATCAAGACAGATTTTTTTCCTTGTACAGTATTGAGGGCAATCAGCAATTACATTTGTTTACCATTCTACCTTAATTACCACCCACGGTACTGTCAACCCGACTTGTGGTCATGTTACTACTCACAGTGTAGTAACAAATTTTGTATACAAAACCCTAACTTACGGACGATAATTGTAGAATTATAAATACTCAATCACTGTTTAATTATAATATAAAGCATTGAGGTTTTGTAAAACAGTTTGCAAAAAGGTTTACAAAAAGGAGATTACTCACATTGCTAGTTTAGACTTTTCCTGGTGTTTTTCCTGGTTATAATCTATTAAATTAAACAATGCACACGCGTTAGTATAATAACCCAATATTTACATTAGTTATACCCTCCCCGAGACAGAACTCCAACGACTACGTCGGGCAGAACCTCGACAGCCGTTACGGAGCACTAGATCAATCGGGCAGCATATCTAATATGTAACCGGGGTTATAATACTTACAACGGGGCAGAACTTCGTTAATTAGGGGGGTATAACACCCGATTATAGCTTCTACACTTCAGAAAACGAGAGAGAAAGAAAATGTTTGAGCGACGGAAAATGATTGCCGAAGCTCCTAATTTATAGGAGCTGAAATTGGTTTTCTGCCGGCCCGCGTAAGATCCTTAAGGGGTCTTCGCGCCCTGCGACATAGGGGGTCTACGACGTAGCTTAGTCGGGTCACAAGTGTAGAGTTGACACGATCATGACACGTGGCGGCCCAGGGGCACGCCTTCTGGTCGACCTGTCGCGCCCCGCGTAGCCCGAAGACAAGGTCTTCGCGGCCCGCGAGCGACACCTGGATTTTGTTTTTGTTTTTATTGTATTAAATTAAAGGTAATTAGGGCTATTATACGTATACGGGGTGTATTTTAAGACATATAGGGATGTTATAAATATATTAGGGGTGTCGAAAAAAATTTTAGGAGGGTTGTTATATCCTCCCCACCTTGTTTAGAACTCGTTCTCGAGGTCTACTGGAACAGGTATGAGTATTTCCTTTGCATTTCAGATTCAAGCTCCCATGTGTATTCTGGTCCTCTCTTGGAATCTCATTTTACTTTGACTAGAACTAATCTCTTGTGTTTGAGATTCTTGACTTTCCTGTCTTCAATCTGTAGAGGATTTTCTACAAACTTAAGCTTTTCATTTACCTCTATGTCCTTAAGAGGTACTACTAGTGATTCATCAGCTAAGCACTTTTTGAGATTGCATACATGAAATACATCATGTATTCCTGCCATTTCCTCTGGCAGTTGTAGGTGATAAGCTGCTGGTCCTATTCTTCTGATAATCTCAAAAGGTCCAACATACCTGGGGCTTAGCTTTCCTCTTTTGATGAATCTTACCACTCCTTTCCAAGGAGAGACTTTTAACAGTACCTTGTCTCCTACCTGAAATTATAACGGCTTCCGCCTGTTATTAACATAACTCTTCTGTCGATCGCGTGCTGCTTTCAGTCTTTCCTTGACTTGAATGATTTTGTCTGTGGTTTCTTGCACGATCTCAGGTCCAGACAATTGCTTTTCTCCAATCTCTGCCCAACAGACTGGAGTTCGGCACTTTCGTCCATAAAGTGCTTCGAATGGTGCAGCATTGATACTGGTATGATAGCTGTTATTGTAAGAAAATTCTATTAATGGTAAGTGATCGTCCCAACTCCCTCCGAAATCAATTACACAAGCTCTAAGCATGTCTTCCATTGTCTGGATTGTCCTTTCGCTTTGTCCGTCCGTTTGTGGATGATAAGCGGTGCTTAGATTTAGCTTGGTTCCCATTGCTTTTTTGAAACTTGTCCAAAAATGAGAAGTAAAACGGCTATCTCTATCAGAAACAATAGATAATGGAATACCGTGTAATGAAACTATTTCATTTACATACAATTTGGCTAATTGTTCCATACCGAATGTTTCCTTCATTAGTAGGAAATGAGCAGACTTGGTTAATCTATCTACAATCACCCAGATTGTATCATTACCTTTTCGTGTTTTGGGTAATCCGGTAACAAAGTCCATTGTTATCAACTCCCATTTCCATACAGGCATTTCCAATTGTTGCAACAAACCTGAGGGTTTCTGATGTTCAGCTTTGACCTGTGAACAGCTTAGACACTTGGCAACATAAGCTGCTATATCCTTTTTCATTCCTATCCACCAGAAATTCTTTCTTAAATCTTGATACATCTTATCACTTCCAGGATGCATCATATATTTAGACTTATGGGCTTCGTCTAATATTCGGTGGCGTAGGTTTCCTAATTTAGGTATCCATATTCTTTTCTTATGGAATCTCCAAATTCCATCTGTTCCTTGTTCTAATTCCTTAATCATTCCTTTTAGTTTCTCAGTATCATCCTTGATTACTGATTCCTGTGCTTCTCTAATCTGGTCATTTAAATCAACTAGTAGATTTAATTTAACAGAACGTACTCTTTTTGGCTTTTCATGATATTTTCGACTCAAAGCATCAGCAACTACGTTGGCTTTTACTTCATGATACTGGATATTACAATTATAATCACTAAGAAATTCCATCCAGCGTCTATGTCTCATATTCAACTCTTTTTGCCCAAAAATGTACCTTAAACTCTTATGATCAGTGAAGACAACAAATTTATTTCCGTATAAATAGTGTCTCCAAATCTTAAGGGAAAAAATATAGCTCCTAACTCTAACTCATGTGTTATATAATTTTCTTCATGATTCTTAAGTTGTCTAGAAGCATATGCTATAACCTTTTGGCGTTGCATTAATACACATCCATAACCTAACTTAGAAGCGTCACAATAGACTTCAAAGTCTTCAGTTCCTTATGGTAGAGCTAGTATGGGTGCGTTGGTTAGTCTTTGCTTAAGAATTCTAAAGGCTTCTTGTGACAACCCGAGATTTCCAGGTCCTTTCCCTACGAATCACTTGTTTCACAATCCTATTTTTACAATTTGTTCGAAGTGATGTCATGTGTAGTGCATGATTATTGTATTCTGATTCTTGGTTGATTAAATGTGTAATGTTTAATAGTTTAATAGTTATTGAGTAATGGAAACCCAAGTGACGAAGAATGACTCTTCGCCACAAATGGGCTCGACGAAGGATGGGTCTTCGTCACCATCTATAGTCAACGAAGAATGAACTTCGTCACCCATGGCCCAAATGAAGCCCAGTTGTGCGACTCAGCCCTGTTCGCTATTTAAACACAAACCTGCCTAACCCTAAGCCCTTCTCCTCATTTGTGAACCTCGACAATGCCTTTCATCTCCCTCGAAGCCCTTTTTGCACTTTCGTGATCAGTTCATCATTCGGTTAGCATCCCACCGTACTCCACATTATTTGATGATTGTTTTGTGATGACTTGAGACTTGCTGTGGATATAGGGCTTTGTTAGAAACCATACTTCCATATTGTGTTGATTAGGGTTTCGTTGTTCATTGTTAACCTAAGAAATTAGAAGATGCATGATGAGGATCTGATGGCTTGTATTTGTTCATGTTCATTATGTGGTTTAATAATTCTGTTTGAATGAAGTTATATTATGATATCTGTTGTATATGGTTATTGAATAGTCGAGAATATCACATGATGAACGTGATGATGTCTAGGGCTGCTTACGATTGATTTATGAGTATTAAGGAAAAACTGTTGCTATAAAATTGTATGAGCATGAATGATAACTGACTAAAGCATATGGTTTGATCCGTTTTGGAATGTTGAATGTGTTTACTGGAGTTAAGGAAATCTCGAAACTGATAAGAGCAGGTGACGAACCCCAGGTCGACGAAGAATTATTCTTCGTCGACAAGCCTTTCGACGAACAATTGGAAGCTTCATCACAAATGTTTCTGGATGAAGTATAGACCTTCGCCATGAAGGATCTTCGTCGAATAGGATTCTTCGCTGACTAGGAACCTTCGCCGTAGACCAAACAGTTAATCAATTGTGACGTATCTAGTAATAGATATATGTGTTTATAGAATTCGATTGGCTGCATGTTAATAACGTTGACTAGGAATGAAGGAGCTGAACTGACTATATGATTTGCACACTCATCAGTTAAGTGATGTTATGTGACATGCACAAGAAATGTGGATTTGTATGGGAACTGATTACCTGCTATATGTTATACAGTGACCTTTTGATGAATGCCATTTGTGTGAAATATGTGACTTGGTTTATTATGAAACTGATAGTATTATTAACCACGGTAGGGTTGGTTAATTAACTGGAAAGGGTAACTAAATAAACCGAGCAAACCTAAGGTGAGTTCACTGCTCTTTTTCCAAGCATGCGTCCCGGGGAGGGACATCGGGTAAATATTCCAGGGAGGAATGTCGGGTAAATGGGTTTGACTGGAATGTTAAACCTGGGATGTTGGTTAATACACTCATATCTATCATTTAAGTCCCATCATATACCGAATTGGTTGCCGGGGAGGCAACGAGGTTATTAGTTGATAGCGCTATTAGGTTTGGCACCCTCACACCGTACCGGGGAGGATGGTCGTGAACTAATTACCTTAACCACTCGACCAATGTTTGATAGAGCATTGGGGAAGGGCAAATAATCTGGAGCCATCTGCGGTAATCGAGTTATTAACAACATCGAATCTCTGAAATGTTCTAAACTCATATCTGGTAACTAAACGTGTTAACAAACTTTGAACTCACCAGCATTGTCTGATACACTTGTCTGCATGCTTGCAGGTCGTTAGATTCCTGGTTATGGAACTTGCTATCTGGGAGTGCTGGAGTGGTCATAGGTCGTGGCTCTTGGATACATGTTCATTGTTTTTGCATATTTGTTTTGAAACACTTGAATAACGATTTACATTATGCTTCCGCTGAATGAATTTGTTTTAAGTTATGATTTGGAATTACTTTATGAAATAAAAGGGAAACTTCTAATTAACACCTTGTTATAGTTCAATGTGATTGGTGGCTGGATCCTGGTACGTCACACGTCCCGCGGTGTTCCCGCAGGTGGTATTTTGGGGGTGTGAAAGTTTGGTATCAGAGCCACTGGTTATAGTGAACTAGTTTTTAAAACGCTTTTATAAAACCAGAGTATAACCGAACCGTTTTGAAACCGACCATGACACTCAGCTCCAGATTGCAAGGTTCGTATCTCGTTTACTTATTTCATAGCATATCTAGTATACACTTACGTATGATGTTGCATGTGATTGCACACTTAGCACTATAAACTGAATTCATGTGTTACTTATCTATGATATGTGGTTGATAGAGTCACAACGCGACATTTCTCTAGACTTTCATGATTTATATTCTGTGACGTCTTTTGTCTTGCTACTCGAATATGAGGAACCTTTTAGCGCGAGTTGGGATGAGCTGAGATAAACATGCAAATTTGCATTGTTATTATGGGTGCATACATAATAAAAATGTGGGGTGCATGTGAGTCCCCGTGAGGCTTAACAAGTGTGAAGGGGGTTCCACTCTGTTGTCTGATGTAAACATGGTAGTCTGTAGAAGTCATTGTGATGCTTGACTCCTACTCAATTCCGACCCTAAACCTTTTTCCCTTCTTTTATATAGAATCATGAGTGGACGTAATGGTGGATGTGGTGGTGGCCGCGAAGATGGACGTGGTAACATTAATATGACCCAGGCTGAATTAACCGACCTGATCAACACTTGTGTGGCTGAATCCCTAGCGGCTTATCAGGCTGGTACGATGTGTGCCAATTATTCATTATCCTTGTGTTGCGTACTTAATTTTTAACCGTGTGTTGTACTCTCTCTCTCTCGTTTTAGGTCAACCCGTGAATCAAAACAATCCGCCTGTTTGTGCATTTAAGACCTTCATGGATTGTAAGCCACAGACATTCAGTGGGTCTGAAGGGGCTGTGGGATTACTTCGTTAGTTTGAGAAAGCTGAGTCAGTTTTTGCTATGTGTAACTGTCCCGTGGGGGACCAGGCGAAGTATGCTACAGGCACATTGGAGGATGGTACCTTCACTTGGTGGAATGCCCGGGTGCAGATGTTAGGCATTGAAATGGCTAATGCTACTACTTGGGAGGATTTCAAGGAGTTGATGCGGGAGGAGTACTGTCCTCGTGATGAGAATCAGAAACTCGAGAACGAGTACTACAATCTGAAGATGGAGGGGTCCGAGATCGAGACTTACATGAAACGATCTCATGAGCTAGCAAACATGTGCCCTAACTTATCTCGACCCCCACCTCGAAGAATTGAATTGTACATCAAGGGATTAGCACCGCAAGTTAAGAGTTTGGTCACTGCTGCAAATCTTAACAACCTGCCTCAGATCATTCGTTTAGCACACAAGATTACCGACCAAGAGGTCAAGCATGGTTCACTACCGCCTCGTGTTTCTGCAACTCCTACAGTTACTACTACCCCTGCTAGTGATAACAAGCGTAAGTGGAATGAAACGGAAAAGGTGTCCAACTCGAGTCAATCGCAGAAAAGGCCAGATAACGGCAATAATCGTAGCTTCAGTCAGTCCTCCTCTGTTAATCAGGGTCAGAGCAACAATCCGAATCTGGGCTCCTACGCTGGGAGGCAGCCAAAGTGCAACAAGTGTGGTTATCATCATCGTGGACCGTGTGTCCGAGCTTGCCATAGGTGTGATAAGGTGGGCCATATGGCAAAAGACTGTAGAGCTCCATTCCTAAAGCAACAACAGCAGCAGAATCAGCACCAGAAACAGCAAAGGAAACCGCCCCATCAGAACCAAGGCAATAGGAAGGGGTGTTTCCAGTGTGGGGACGAGGGCCACATTAAACGGGATTGCCCTCAGCTGAATCAAAATGCCAACGATAACAACAACCGTCAGAATAACAATAACAATGCTGGGAACAACAACGGCAACAATGGGGGAAATGGTGCACGTGGAAGGGTATTTACGATTGGTGCTGGTGATGCTAAGAATGACGACAATGTCGTGACTGGTACGTTTTCTGTGAACAATCTCTTTACTTCTGTGTTATTTAATTCCGGTGCCGATTGGAGTTATGTATCCTTAGAGTTCAGTCAACGATTAGGGTTAACTCCAACACCTCTAGAAGCTAAGCATATAGTAGAATTGGCTAATGGTAAGACGATTGAAGCCTCACACATTATTATGGGATGCAAACTTGATCTTATGGGTCAAGTGTTTGACATTGACCTCCTTCCTGTTACCCTCGGTAGTTTTGACGTAGTGGTTGGTATAGACTGGTTGTCCAAGCACCGTGCTGACATCCTTTGTAAAGAGAAAATCGTACGTATTCCTCTCCCCAGTTGAGAATCTCTATCGGTTCAAGGGCATCGCAGTGGTGCGATGGTTGGTATCATCTCAGCTATGAAAGCTCAGAAGTGTCTACGAAAGGGGTATCCTGCTATCTTAACACTTGTTACTGATGCTCAGCCTGAAGAGAGGAAGATCGAAGACCTGCCAGTTGTTCGTGAATTTTCTGATGTGTTTCCTGAGGAACTTCCTAGTTTACCTCCTCACCGTCAAGTGGAATTTCAGATTGATCTTACACCAGGAGCGGCCCCAATTGCTCGAGCTTCTTATCGTCTTGCACCTGGGGAGTTGCAAGAATTATCTAATCAACTTCAAGAACTGTTGGATAGAGGTTTTATCCGACCCAGTTCTTCGCCCTGGGGAGCCCCAGTTCTATTTGTGAAGAAGAAAGACGGGTCCTTTCGTATGTGTATTGATTATCGGGAACTCAACAAGTTGACTATCAAGAACCGCTATCCTTTACCACGCATCGACAATCTGTTTGACCAATTGCAAGGGTCAAGCTTTTACTCGAAAATCGATTTAAGATCGGGCTATCATCAGATGAGAGTACGAGAGGGGGATATCCCCAAAATGGATTTTCGAACGCGGTATGGCCATTATGAGTTTCTGGTTATGCCGTTTGGGTTGACGAACGCACCAGCGGTCTTCATGGACCTCATAAACCGTGTGTGCAAACCGTATCTTGACGATTTCATTATCGTGTTTATCGACAACATTCTGATCTATTCAAAGAGCAAGGAGGATCACGAGCGACACCTGCGTCTTATCTTGGAGCTTCTGAGGAAGGAGCAACTTTACGCGAAATTCTCTAAGTGTGACTTCTGGATTCGAGAGGTACACTTCCTTGGCCACATTGTGAATGAATCGGGGATACACGTAGATCCTGCTAAGATTGATGCTATCAGAAATTTGGCGGCACCGAAGAATCCTTCGTAGGTGCGACAATTTCTTGGTCTCGCTGGATACTATCGCAGATTTATTAAATACTTCTCAAAGATCGCTCAACCTCTTACCTCGTTGACACAAAAAGGTGTAGTATACTCCTGGGGAACTAAACAAGAGGATGCTTTCCAGTTGTTAAAACTAAAACTCTGCAGTGCACCAATCTTGTCTCTACCTGAAGGAACTGAAGATTTTGTGGTATACTGTGATGCTTCTATTCAGGGTCTCGGTTGTGTGTTGATGCAACGCGAGAATGTGATAGCTTACGCCTCTCAACAATTGAAGGTCCATGAGAGGAATTACATGACTCACGACTTAGAGTTGGGAGCTTTGGTATTTGCGCTTAAAATCTGGAGGCATTACTTGTACGGTACCAAATGCACTATTTATACCGATCACAGGAGCCTCCAGTATATCTTCGACCAAAAAGAGTTAAACATGCGACAGCGTCGCTGGGTGGAACTCTTAAACGACTACGATTGTGCCATCAAGTATCATCCAGGCAAAGCTAATGTTGTAGCTGATGCCCTTAGTCAGAAGGAAATGAAACCTAAACGTGTACGAGCCTTACAGCTCACAATTCACTCGAACCTCCCTGACCAGATCCGTTCGGCTCAAACAGAAGCACTGAAAGAAGAAAACCTTAAAGACGAGTATTTGCGGGGCATGGAGAAACGACTTGTAGAGAGATCTGACGGTATACTCTACTTCATGGAACGAATATGGGTCCCTTTGTTTGGAAACCTTAGAGATCTTGTGATGGACGAAGCACACAAGTCTCGATACTCTATTCACCTGGGTTCGGATAAGATGTATCAGGACCTCAAAGTCTTGTATTGGTGGCCGAAGATGAAGGCTCACATCACAACGTATGTGAGTAAATGCTTGACTTGTTCAAAGTTCAAGGTGGAATACTAGAAACCGTCTGGATTGCTTCAACAACCAGAAATACCCATGTGGAAATGGGAGCAGATTGCCATGGATTTTGTCAATGTTTTAAATACCGGTATGAACCGGCCGGTTATACTGGTTAAACCGGATATCGGACATGAGTCCGGTATGATAAACGCCGGTAAAATCCGAAAACGGTATGTCTTATGTACCGGCGGTAAATCCGGTTCTACCAGTTCATACCATTGAACCGGTTTGCATTATCTTAAGATTTGGTTTCTTAATTTTAATAAAATACAATATTAAGGTAATATTGATCTTCCATATTTCCGGTAATTAACCTAGTGCCTTCTATTCCAATATTTCGTCGTTGTTGGAATTGTTACTCACCTCGTACAATGCAATATTGTTTATAACTAATAAAAACATTCTTAAAATGGTAAATAGTTTACAATAATAAAACTATGATTAGTTACATAAATCTTAGTTAGGATTGGATTGTTTTTTGAGATGAATTTGTATTTTATGGAATTTATAGGGTTAACTAGTAACCCGGTTCAACCGTCCGATACAACCTTGTTCAACCGGTTGAACCATTTTAGAGCACAACCCGGTATGACTTAAAAACCAGTTTTTAAAACATTGAATTTTGTCACTGGGCTACCTAGAACTCAAAACAGAAACGATACCATCTGGGTGATCATTGATCGTCTCATGAAATCAGCACACTTCCTTACAATCAAGGAAACTGATATTGTGACAACCAATAATTCCCCATAGTCTTAAGGTGTGTATTTGATTCCGAATCACTTTCTGTTATGCTTGGGTTGCACTGTAGTTTATATGCGTGTACGTTTACGTATGGTACTTGGTTAAGTTACTTTAGGGTGTATTAGTGATTACAAATAAACGGTTTCCTAGATTGGGCCTCTACACAAGAAACGATTGCCTTAATTTCAATGGGCCGCACCCCCCTTATGTCTCGTAAGGATATTGGGCCGCCTAAACCTTCGAACCTCAATGTAAGCCCAAACAAATTAAATACTTATTGTATACGGCTTCTCTCATGTTTGCATTAACATACGTATACACCTCAAACCCTAGTTTCATTCATCTTGGATGACAACTTCTTTACTTGTGAAGCTCTCCTCTATTAGCGATCCACACACCTTCGATTCCCTGCACCTTGTGGTTAGTATGGCACCTCCTGCTTGATACTTATATATATTTTTATTATGTGTAGTATGTTAATTATCGTGAATGATCATGTTATGTATGTTACTAGTTTACATATTTTATGTTGTGTTGGTACATGTTATCTATTACATGGATTATAAATGATTGTTACATGTTAACGGCTGTGAACCAAGAACATATAGGTTACTGAATATTGTTGTCTTGACTCGGGTTCTTTGGTTATGTATTGTTGGTGCGTATAGGGGTTAGTTGATGCGGATAATATAATTGGCCATTAATGCGATCCATCTTCTTGGTTTAACCATTGTTATATATTAGTGATTATTATGAAAGTAATTGGATTAGAGTTTGTGATGTTATGTGATTTGTTGTAAAGTATGGTTATATCAAGTCGTATGATAATGGTTGTTCATGGGAAGGGGAATTAATGATGGTTATTAAACAATAAAGGAAAAGTGGGATAATTGCATATCATAGGAATTGTTGTGAATTGTGCCTGCAAGACGAAACAGTTAGGAAACAAGGGTTAGATAATGCTTCTTTAGGTACAAATTAGGATTGGTACAATTATGTGGAAATTGGTTACAATTGACAAGTGGGATTATTTTCGAAATGGGCTTCACTTACGAATAGTGGACAATGTGTTTTATTTTGTTTTGTGGGCTGGACATTAATGGGCCGGAACTTGAGTGACTGTTATGTTACAACCCTAATGTGTAGACTAGCACTAGCATTAAGATGGATTGATAATTTAGTTATGTTTGGGCCGCGTAAACAGGAGCCAGCGTTGAACAATGGGCTGCAACGGGTGGGCCTGATGGGATTGGGCCGGGGGTTAACAAAAGATGGTAACGTTTGGGTCACATGGGAAAACTGTTGTTAATGATAAAAGGAGTACGATAGTTTCTAGGGTATTATGTTATAATGATACTTGGTGCTCATTTAAATTACAAAAATAGTAAACTGTTATAATGATTAGGGTTTGGGTATAATTTACTAGAACATGTTTATGAATGTTAGCAAAGGCAAGGGATAATGATCTTTTGCACACCATTCGAGTGGGCCAACCGAGTTGGGCCGCGAGCAGTCATGGGGATTGCACACTGTTATGGTTTATGGTTTATAAATATGGTCTTGTAAGCAAACTAATAATGGGGAGGGGGTATTTAAGCACCTACTACGTGATATTATAGTGTAAGTCATCAATTGCACTGTGTGGTCAAACTGTTACAATCTATATGGTGGTATATGTGTTATTTATGAGTTAGACTGCATGCAATGTGATTAGGGAGTATGTGAATTAATCCTGCATGAAATATCTAGAGTATGTGCACTCGATACTGATTGTTACTGGTACCCATGTTAGGGCGTGTTTGATCAACTGTTAAACAAGAAACTAATCTAACCGAGCAAACCAAAGGTGAGTTCATCTCTCTTGAGCATGCATCCCGGTGGTTGGGATAGTCTTTGGGTATCCCTGAGAAGGGATCGGTTTTGGGTAAATCATGGGTATTCCTGAGAGGAATATGTCTTTTGGGTAAATCTAGAATGTTGGATAATATACTCATCCTATCACCATTAAAGTCCCTCCGTGTTGTTTGGTTACCTGAGAGGTAACAAGGTATTAGTTAGTAGCGCTACTTAGGTTTGGCACCCTCACCCCGTACCTGAGAGGACGGGTGTGAACTAATGACCTAGTCATGACCAATGCTTTGATAGGAACATTGGAGGAAGGGCAATGTAAATCAGGAGCCATCTTGTATTCGGGATATTATCAACATTAAATTCAATGGATTAACTAAACACTTGGTAACCAACATTTTCGTAAAACTATGAACTCACCAGCGTTGTCTGGTACACTTGTTGCATGCTCGCAGGTCGTTAGATATCTTGGATTTGGGAACTTGCTGTCTGGCGTAGCTGGAGTGGTCATGGGTCGACTGGAGGGATTCATGTGTTTGAACTATTGATACTATACATTGGTTTTGAAACAGTTTACTTTGGTTTACTATTTGCTTCCGCTGAACGTGTTGGTTTTCATTTAAACCTGTTAATGGTATTTTTCATTAATAATTGAGGATTTTATTTATAACTCGAATGGGTTCAATGTAATTAGTGGCTCGTTGTTGGTACGTCACACGCCTAGCAGGGACATTCCCTAGGGGGTATTTTGGGGGTGTGACAAATATGTTCTCACAACTAGCTGCTGTTTATCTTAAGGAAGTGGTTTCTAGGCACGGGGTGCCAACTTCTATTATCTCTGATCGCGACCCGCGTTTCATATCCGATTTATGGCAGTCGATGCATAAATCGTTCGGCTCACGTCTCGACATGAGTACTGCTTATCACCCACAGACGGATGGTCAGAGTGAACGAACCATCCAGACGCTTAAAGACATGCTGCGAGCATGTGTGATCGATTTTGGTAAGGGTTGGGAGAAACACTTGCCGTTGATAGAATTTTCTTATAACAACAGTTACCATTCCAGCATTCAGGTAGCTCCGTTCGAAGCATTGTACGAACGGAAATGCCGTTCTCCTCTATGTTGGGCTGAGGTGTGTGACAGCCAGATCACAGGTCCGGAACTTGTACTTGAAACTTCCGAAAAGATTGTCCAGATTAGAAACCGTATGGCGGCAGCGCGTGACCGTCAGAAAAGCTACACTGACAAGCGTAGGAAACCATTGGAATTCGCTGTAGGCGATCGTGTCATGTTGAAAGTCTCACCCTGGAAGGGTGTGGTGCGGTTTGGGAAACGCGGCAAGCTTAATCCGCGTTATGTAGGGCCTTTCAAAATTTTGGAACGAATTGGTAAGGTGGCCTACAAGCTCGAGTTACCTGCTGAGTTGGGTAGCGTTCATGATGTCTTCCACGTATCGCAATTAAAGAAGTGTTTGTCTGATGAAACACTTGTGGTACCGTTTCAAGAACTGAAAATCGAAGACAAATTGCAGTTTTTCGAGAAACCTATCGAAATTATGGGTCAAGAAGTCAAGGTCCGTAAGCATAGTCGAATTCCGATCGTGAGAGTTCGTTGGAACTCAAGACGTGGACCAGAGTTCACGTGGGAACGCGAAGATCAAACGAAGCTCAAGTATCCTCAACTATTCCTAACTGATCAATCTAATCCTGATGCAACTGGTGAATTTCAGGACGAAATTCCCTTTCAAGTTGGGGATGATGTGGCACCTGGGGAAAATCCACAGTCATCCTGATCTAACACTGTGCTGCTTTGGATTACTTACCAAATTTCGGTACGAATTTTCTTTCAAGTTGGGGATGATGTGACAACCCGACATTTCAAGGTCCTTTCCCTACGAATCACTTGTTTCACAATCCTGTTTTTACAATTTGTTCGATGTGATGTCATGTGTAGTGTATGATTATTGTATTCTGATTCTTGGTTGATTAAATGTGTAATGTTTAATAGTTTAATAGTTATTGAGTAATGCAAACCCAAGTGACAAAGAATGACTCTTCGCCACAAATGGGCTCGACGAAGGATGGGTCTTCGTCACCATCTATAGTCGACGAAGAATCAACTTCGTCACCCACGGCCCAAATGAAGCCCAGTTGTGCGACTCGGCCCTGTTCGCGCTATTTAAACACAAACCTGCCTAACCCAAAGCCCTTCTCCTCATTTGTGAACCTCGACAGCGCCTTTCATCTCCCCCGAAGCCCTTTTTGCACTTTCGTGATCAGTTCATCATTCGGTTAGCATCCCACTATACTCCACGTTATTTGATGATTGTTTTGTGATGAATTGAGACTTGCTGTGGATATAGGGATTTGTTAGAAACCATACTTCCATATTGTGTTGATTAGGGTTTCCTTGTTCATTGTTAACCTAAGAAATTAGAAGATGCATGATGAGGATCCGATGGCTTGTATTTGTTTACGTTCATTATGTGGTTTAATAATTCTGTTTGAATGAAGTTATATTATGAAATCAATTGTATATGGTTATTGAATAGTCGAGAATGTCACATGATGAACGTGATGATGTCTAGGGCTGCTTATGATTGATTTATGAGTATTAAGGAAAAACTGTTGCTATAAAATTGTATGAGCATGAATGATAACTGACTAATGCATATGGTTTGATCCGTTTTGGAATGTTGAATGTGTTTACTGGAGTTAAGGAAATCTCGAAAGTGATAAGAGCAGGCGACGAACCCCAGGTCGACGAAGAATTATTCTTCGTCGACAAGCCTTTCGACGAACAATTGGAAGCTTCGTCACAAATGTTTCTGGATGAAGTATAGACCTTCGCCATGAAGGATCTTTGTCGAATGGGATTCTTCGCCGACTAGGAACCTTCGCCGTAGACCAAATAGTTAATCAGTTGTGACGTATCTAGTAATAGATATATGTGTTTATAGAATTCGATTGGCTGCATGTTAATAATGTTGACTAGGAATGAAGGAGCTTAACTGACTATGTGATTTGCACACTCATCAGTTAAGTGATGTTATGTGACATGCACAAGAAATGTGGATTTGTATGGGAACTGATCACCTGCTATATGTTATACAGTGACCTTTTGATGAATGCCATTTGTGTGAAATATGTGACTTGGTTTATTATGAAACTGATAGTATTATCAAGCATGGTAGGGTTGGTTGATTAACTGGAAAGGGTAACTAAATAAACCGAGCAAACCTAAGGTGAGTTCACTTCTCTTTTTCCAAGCATGCGGCCCAGGGAGGGACATCGGGTAAACATTCCGGGGAGGAATGTCGGGTAAATGGGTTTGACTGGAACGTTAAACCTGGGATGTTGGTTAATACACTCATGTCTATCATTTAAGTCTCATCATATACCGAATTGGTTGCCGGGGAGGCAACGGGGTTATTAGTTGATAGCGCTATTAGGTTTGGCACCCTCACACCGTACCGGAGAGGACGGTCGTGAACTAATTACCTTAACCACTCGACCAATGTTTGATAGAGCATTGGGTAAGGGCAAATAATCTGGAGCCATCTGCGATAATCGAGTTATTAACAACATCGAATCTCTGAAATGTTTTAAACTCATATCTGGTAACTAAACTTGTTAACAAACTTTGAACTCACCAGCGTTGTCTGATACACTTGTCTGCATGCTTGCAGGTTGTTAGATTCCTGGTTATGGAACTTGCTATCTGGAAGTGCTGGAGTGGTCATGGGTCGTGGCTCTTAGATACATGTTCATTGTTTTTGCATATTTGTTTTGAAACACTTGAATAACGATTTACATTATGCTTCCGCTGAACGAATTTGTTTTAAGTTATGATTTGGAATTACTTTTTGAAATAAAAGGGAAACTTCTAATTAACACCTTGTTATAGTTCAATGTGATTGGTGGCTGGATCCTGGTACGTCACACGTCTCGCGGTGTTCCAGCAGGTGGTATTTTGGGGGTGTGACACTTCTTCTTGTTTTGGTCCCCATTCAAACTTAACAGATTTACAGGTTAGCTTAGTTAAGGGAATGACTATTCTAGAAAAATCTTGGTTAAATCGTCTATAATAACCGGCCAATCCTAGAAAACTTCTAACCTCTGTTGGTGACTCAGGGACTTTCCATTTAGTAATTGCCTCAATCTTTGTGGAAACCACATGAATTCCTTCATGGTTTACTAAATGTCCAAGAAACTGTACCTCTTCTAACCAAAATTCGCATTTCGAAAATTTAGCGTAAAGCTTTTCTTTTCTCAGCAAATTTAAAAGTGTATGCAGATGCGCTGCATGTTCCTTTTCACTTTTAGAGTAAATTAGAATTCCATCTATAAAGACAATTATAAATTTATCCAAATATGGCTTACATATTCGGTTCATCATGTCCATAAATGCAGCTGGGGCATTGCTTAAACCAAATGGCATGACAGTAAATTCATAATGGCCATACCTTGTTCTGAAAGCGGTCTTAGGAATGTCCTCTTCCTGTACCTTTAGTTGATGATATCCTGAGCGTAAATCGATCTTTGAGAAAAATCAAGCTCCTTGCAGTTGGTCAAACAGATCATCGATTCTCGGTAATGGGTACCTATTTTTAACCGTGGCCTTATTTAATTCATGGTAATCAATGCACATACGCGTTGACCCGTCTTTCTTTTTGACAAACAAGATTGGTGCTCCCCACGGTGATGAGCTTGGTTGTATGAATCCTTTCTCAAACAGTTCGTCTAACTATTTCTTTAATTCTTGCATTTCTGCAGGTGCCAAACGGTAGAGTGTCTTGGCGATCGGTGCTGTTCCTGGTAGCAGGTGAATTCTGAATTCGACCTCTCGGTCTAGCGGTAGTCCTGGTAATTCTTCTAGAAATATATCTGAAAATTGAGATACTATGGGGATATCTTTTAATTATTTTCCCTTAGTGTTAATGATTATGGAAATCATATGCACTATTGACCCTTTTCTTGCACAACTTGCAGTTTTCATCACAGAGATGAATTTTGTGCGTCTAGTTGGCTTATCTCCTTTAATTGTGATTTTTTCACCTTTTGGTGAATTTACTTGTATTGACTTTAGATCACATAGAATACTGGCTTTATTGGCTACTAACCAATCCATTCCAAATACAATATCAAATCCTGCCAGATTCATTGGGTAAAGATTTACAATAAATTTTTGATTTAAAATTTCTATTCTTGCTCCCTGCAAGACTTCAGAAATCTTAATGGTTTCTCCATTTGTTGTTTCTACCAAACATTCTTGTTGGAGTTTAGTTAATGGTTGGTTGAGAATTTTGCAAAATGAAGTATTAATAAAACTTTGGTTCGCACCAGAGTCAAATAATACTTTAGCAAAAACATTATTAACTAAAAACGTATCGGAAATCACGTCCGGGATCATCTTTGCTTCTTCTGCTGTCAGGACGAATGCTCTAGCATTCTTAGTAGTCTTGTTGTTTGTAGTTGGAGCTAGTTTCGGACAATTCGGCCTGATATGTCCCTTTTCTCCACGGTTGAAGCACACTCCATTACTAGGTTTCTTCCTACAATCTTCATCCTTGTGTCCTGGTATTCTACAGTAGTTGTAGTAGGTGGAGCATCTTCCTGAATGCTTCTTCTTACAGGCTTTACAGTAAGGTGTAGAGGTAGAACCTATATTTTTCCCACGGTTGGAATTACCGTAGTGAAATTCCTGGGTAAGCCTTTGAGCTAGGTTTTTCCTCTGGTTCTCTTCTAGTGTACGTACTAGTTCATCAGTCAAGGTGTTTGCTAGTTCTACAGCTTCTTCTATGGTTGGTGGTCTAGCTGCCTTGACTACATGTCTAATTTCACCAATTAATCCCCAGATGTAACGGGAGATTAACACTGGTTCTGGCGATGCTAGGGTTGGCACTATTCTAGCATATTCAAAGAATGTAGTAGTGTAAATCTTGCTGTCTACTCTAGTCATTCTAAGGTTTAAGAATTTATTAGCTATCTGCTCCTTTTCATTAGGAGGACAAAATTTCCTTTCCACCATATTCTTAAACTCAATCCATTCCATACCATAAGTTATGTCACTTCCCCTAGCCTGGAGGATAGTATTCCACCATTCTAGAGCTGCATTCTTAAACAGATTGGAATCAAACATTATTTTATCTTCTTCTGCGCATTTGCTTATTTTTAAGACTGCTTTCGTCTTTTCTAACCAGCGTAGAGCTGCAATGGCTCCTTCATTGCCCATGAATTCCATTGGTTTACAGGACCAGAATTCTTTATAAGAACAACCATAAGACATGGTTCTTCTTCTTTTTAGAATGGGCATTTGAAGTATGGGTCCATTGTTTACGCTGTGTTCTGGTTCAGTATGGGTTCGCTTACTTCCACTATTACTTTTATTATTATCTGCTTCTCTAACATGTTGGATAATAGATGGTAGAGCATCTATAATTCTCTGGGTTACTTTGAGTCGAATGGCACTGTTATTTATCTGGTTTTCATTATTCTGGTTTTCCCGATTTGCGTTGTCGGCCATCTGGATTTTAAACATTTACCAAGTATTAATATCACGAAATAATATTGAATGCGAATAATCACACAACATCATATTGATCCAAAATTGTCGTCATTGCGACCTTTACTCTATTTTATATTATGCATCTATATCTATTACAAACCATAACTGGAAATGAGCATACAATACTAGTATGCATCAGTAATTATAAGATTATCTATCCTAGTTTGGAAAATAAATTTTTTATTTTTTATTTTTTTCAAACATACACATATACATTTATATTATTATTATTATTATTATTATTATTATTACTGATAGGGGTTCATCCAGTATTGCATGTTGCGCTCGTCATATTTCCAGACGAGTATTTCCCCTATCTGTCTCATTCTCTCACTTCCTTCTAAGATCTCCTCACCAAAGGAGCGGAGTTCCTGTAGGTTCTCAGTACTCATGGGTGGGGCTGGGGCTGGTATCGGGTCAGGAAACTGGGGCATGGGTTCTTCCTGAGGGTATGGGTTTTCTAGAATCTCCCTGATATATTGGTCATTATCATAATAGGGGTCTAGAGGGTCAAGGTCTGGGTAGGGTCCTACTAGATCTTGCATGGGCTCCTCTATTGGGATTGGGTAACGTTGCTGGTAATCCCTGTGGTCGTCAAACCACGGGTCATAGTCTGGAGGATGGGGTGCTGGGACTCTAGGGATTTCAGCTGGGTCTAGGTCAGGTAGTGGGTTCTGGTCAGCTGGGTCAACCTCTACTTCCATGGATTGTGTCGGGAACAACTGTAGTGTCTGTGGTTGCTTGATGTGCGTAAAGTGTGATATGGATTTAAGTATATTTCAACCCTTTTTACACGTTAGTCAAGTTTTAAATTTATAAAACACGATATTTTACTAACACCAAACACACATATGGGCAAGTGCACCCATCGTGAGCGTAGTATAGTGTTGGCAAGATACCGAGGTCGTCCAAGGACACAAGAGCTTTTAGTACCGGTTTATCCTCAACGTCTAATCAAATCAAAAGTTTAGAAAAAGGTTTTAAACTAGAAAAATAAAAACTAACTTAAATGCTGAAAAATAAAAATAAAAGAAAAAACAGATAGACAAGATGAATCACTTGGCTCCGACTCGTGTTTAGTGTAACCTTTGATTATTTCCGCACTTTTGCACTTTTTAAAAGATTATCTTAGTTATTGTAGTAGGCCCCTCTTTTGAAGGTGACGTTACCCTCAACCCAGTAGTTTGAGTCAGCAAGGATACAATCCTAAAGGGTCGGATTATTGAAAGATAATTAATTAAGTTATTAATGCATATTATGGTAAGCCCCTCTTTTGAAGGTGACGTTACCCTCGGTTAAGTAGTGTAAGTCAGCAGGGATACAGTCCTAAGTAGCCGGGTTAAAGTATTAATAGTAGCTTACATATGAGGGGATCAAAGAGTTTGGACCCCCGCCATCCAATACCAGTGGGTATTGAAGGAGGTCCTACTAAATTGGACCCAGGTCCTTACAGGATCTATACACTCAACAAGGCAAGACTCTTACCAAACCGTTCCCTTAACCCCCGACCAGGTAGCCAACATACCTCCATATAGACCGTGGAGATATGAATGGTGAAAATCTTTTATTTTATATAGACAGTAAAATAATGCCAAGACACCACGGACAAACGATAAGGAAGAATCACCTTCAACATAAGAAACTAGTTATTAAAGTCATTAATACATAACCAAGTAAAAAGTGTGAAAAGATTAAAAATAAAAAGTATTACACTAGACACTTGTCTTCACCAAGTGATGTAAGAGACTTAGGCAAACATGCCCTTGATTGTCAAGAACTCTTACGATCAATCTTGGATCCCGAGACGACTCACACACTCTATGATGGATAATGGATGATGGTGGTGGATGATGGTGTTGTGATGGTGGTGGGTGGTGGGTGAAGTGTGAGAGAGGTGGTGTGCCAAGGGATGGTTTGCAAATGAGCCAAGCACCCCTATTTATAGCCTGAACAGTAGCTCGGGCACGGCCCCGTGTCCATTGGGCACGGCCCCGTGTCCATCCTCTTCTATGTCTTCATTAATTGCAGTTTGTCTGCATTAGTTGACCACGCCCCCGTGTCCGCTGGGCACGCCCCCATGTGCAGAAGCATATCTGTACTATCAAGATTTGCCTGGATTCTGCGAATCTTATAGTTGACCACGGCCCCGTGTCCACTGAGCACGGCCCCGTGGTAGGCGATAGAAGCTTCTATAGCTTTGTCTTTTATGCTAGCACTTGAGCACGCCCCCGTGTTCAGTCTTCTGTCTTCTTGTTTTGCTTGGGAAGATGCTGTCGGTGATGTCGGGCATGCCACGTTTGTCCCTTTTCTTGTATTTATGTTAGATTTAGCTGCCTTTTTTCTTCTTTTGTTAATTTGAGCTCATTTAATCCTGAAAATATAAAAGGAAGACAAAAACACACTTTTTCCAACATTAGTACTAAAAAAGGGTTAGTTTTATTCCATAATTGATGTAATTTATATGTTGCATTTTGTGCACATCAAATACCCCCACACTTGAATCTTTGCTTGTCCTCAAGCAAAACTCTTTATAATGTGGCTTTACACTCCCAAATGGAATGGGTAGAAGAGAAGGTTTTTGGGCTTGTCATAGAGTGTCGGGATTTCCAAGATTTTTTTATTAGGTTTTATTTTTATTTATTTATAATCCTATTCGTCATGACTTATTTAAAACAATACATAAGATAAATTACTTATTAGGGCATAACATGCCTTTTTAAAATTCTATTTATATACAAGTTCACATACCTCACGGGGGATCACTCAACACTCGGCCGAAGATGTATTTTAGTGAATCACTCGAGAGCGGTATGGAACTTACTCCTACCATAGGCTTGCCAAGCAATCAATCCTCCTCCTTTTTAACTATATACCTTTGTAAATATCAAGAAGACTTTTGGGTGAAGGGTTAGGCTTGGGTTAAAGGTAGGTGGTTGGGTTAGTGGTTAGTAGAAAAGGGCGAAAAGCGTAAAAAACATCGGTTTTCGTAAGACTTTTTATTTTTTCAATTTTTTTTTGATGAAGCATTTATTCAAACAAAGTTATTTTTGATGAACTTGCTTGTTTATTTCTTTTGCTTCATCATCAACATTTTTTTTTTTGAAAAGTCATACGAAAAACCGAGCTTGTTACTAAAACAAAGGGTTAAAAATAAAAAGGGTTTTGGTGGGTGAAAGGGCGTTTGTTTTTGGGTTAAGAAATGAAAAGGTTTAGGCTCAAAGGGGTTAACTAGGGGGATTTTGGGTAGGTGGTAAAAAAAATAATGGTGTAGAAATGAAAAAGGGTTAGTCCTAATGCCTCCATCATTTACTTACTCGGGTTTAAGTTGGTAAGGACCTGGAATGTATCGTCGTGGCAAGTTCTAGAGTTGTAAGAACCAAGCGGCTATTCACACAAGAAACGAAAAATGAGCATTTAGTTTAAAGATATGTATTTGTATGCTCAACAAAGGCTCCAACTCACTTTTGTGGGAATGGGTTTTTATGTGATCAAGTATATATAATTAAATTTTAACTAAACTTGTTATGCCTTTTCATAATTTTCTTATGTTAGTTCTTTTTATCACGACGCTATCGGTTGTAAATTTGTAAAAATATAACCTTTTTAGAATTTTGAAATTCCCAAATTAAACCTAGACAAGTAAAATGAAAATTTTTGAAAAAATTTGGGGTGATTAGCGGTTCCAATAGAGTTTTGTGTAAGGCTTGTAATTAGGACTTGCAAGATTCAAAGTTTTAGCATCCCCCCCCCCCCCACACTTAAATTACACATTGTCCTCAATGTGTCCCAAAAATAAGTTTTTAGGTTGATTGAATGTGTAAAAAAGTGTGAAAAAGCAAAATTTTATGTTACTGGGCGTCTGGACACGGCCCCGTGGTGTCCGGGCACGGCCCCGTGTTCAGTCGCCAGTAACAAAAAGTTGTAAAAAGAAACAGAAGCCTGGACACGGGGGCGTGTTGGGTGAACACGGCCCGTGTCCAGTTTACCTGAACTGGGCATTTTATGCAGATTGTGCTGCACGGGGCCGTGTTGGGCGGGCACGGCCCGTGCTGAACTTGCTGTAATGAAGAAGATTTTGTCAGATGGCCCTGTTTTCATGCATGGGGTGCTGGTCCAAGTTTCCCTTGCTATCCTTCACCATCCCGAGTGTGTTTTATTCCTGAAAATTAAAACTAAACTAGAAAACATAAAAAAAAAATAATCTAAACTAAGCTAGGGATAGTTCCGCGGAATGCCTCCGTGGTGCACCACGTTTATAAGGGTCCTTAGCTAGACCCAAAGCCTGGTCATATGTTACCCAAGTGGGATGTTTTGCATCCCATGCTTCACCGTCGGGGAGCATCATCCAAACTTGAGTCAATGACCTTCATGTAGTTGACCGGGTCTTCTTCTTCTACTCTTTTTCCGACTCCAAACTTTACTTCCTCGTCCCCGACCCTTAATGTTAGTGTTCCATCATTCATATCCACCACTGCTTGGGCCGTAGCTAGGAATGGCCTCCCTAAGATGAGTGGTACTTCGGTATCTTCCTCCATATCTAGTATGACAAAGTCGGCCGGAAAGACAAATTCGCCGACTTTGACCAATAGATTTTCAGTGACACCTTGTGGATATTTGACGGATCTATCGGCGAGTTGTATGCTTATTTTTGTAGGACTTATTTTTCCTAAGCCGAGTCGATTGAACATTGATGAGGGCATGAGGTTGATGCTTGCCCCGAGATCGGCTAGTGCATTACGAATGGGGGATTTCCCAATCGAGCAAGGAATTGTGAAGCTTCCGGGGTCAAGCTTCTTTTGAGGGAGTTTGTTGAGTAGTAAGGCGGAGCATTCTTCGCCTAAGTTAACTAATTGCAATGATTCAATTTTCCTTTTATGAGTGAGGAAGTCCCTCATAAATTTTGAATATTTAGGCATTTGAGTTTGGACTTCGATAAATGAAATATTAACATGCAATTGTTTTAGTAAATTTTCGAACTTTGCGAATTGATCATCGGTCTTTTGACGAATTAACCGACCTGGGTATGGAACCGGAGGAGTCTTAGTAGGCTCTTGAACTGGTGGAGAAGCCTTTTCTTGTTGGGGCGCGGGTGGAGTTGTGGTTTGGCTAGATTGGCTTCTTTTAGTCGGTGGAAGAGGAGCCTCTTCGGGACCCACGGTAAGGTTTCTCAATGTTATGAGATGTACTTGCGCCTTTGGGTTGGTCTCGGTATTACTTGGTAACGCGCCTTGTGGTCTCTCGGAGAAATTTTGAGCTATTTGATTTAATTGTTTTTCAATGTTTTGAATGCTAGCTTGTTGATTTCTAAAATTCGATTCCAATTGTTGAAATCGATCCGAGTTTTTCTTTTCGGTGTCGGAGATGAGGCGAGATACAGTATCTTCAAGCCTTTCTCGTCCACCTTGTTGTTGAGAAAAATTTTGTGGTTGTTGAAAGTTAGTTCGTTGGTTTTGTTGGTTACTACTATTGCCGGGATCTCTCCAACCAAGGTTAGGGTGGTTACGCCATCCTTGGTTGTAGGTACCCATTGGAGGACCTGACAGCCTAGGTCGATTATCAATGTAGTTTACCGTTTCCGTTTGATCATCTAATTCTTTCATACAACTCCAATTTTCATGTGGTCCACCACACCCCTCACAAGCCATAACCGAGACCGTTTTTTCCATTTCTAACTTTTTGATGAAGAAAGGGCCTCGATTTGGGCTTGTAAAGAAGTGTTTTCATCAACCTCATGGACGCCCAGGGCAATAGATTTATTGCCTCGGGGAGTGTGCCACTAAAAATTGGTTTGAGCAATTTCCTCAATTTGATTATATATTTCATTTGGGCGACGATTACCTAGAGGTCCCCCGGAGCTAGAATCAAGTGTTTGTCTCGTGTGTGGCAACAACCCATTGTAGAAAGTGGATACTTGTTGCCATACCGCAAGATCGTGATGGGGACACTTTCTTAGTAGCTCCTTGAACCTTTCCCAAGTGTCTTATAAGGATTCCCCATCCTCTTGTGAATATGTATTAATTTCAGTCATTAATTTAGCCGTTTTAGCAGGAGGGAAATACTTATATAGAAACTTTTGGGCTAGTTCATCCCAGGTGTTTACCGAGCCAACTGGGAGGGTGTTGAGCCAAGCCTTAGCTCGGTCTTTTAGTGAAAATGGAAACATCCGAAGGCGAATGGCGTCGTTTGATGCTCCATTGATCCGAAATGTATCACATATTTCTAAGAAATTAGTAATATGTAGATGGGGATCCTCGTCCGCAAGCCCATGGAAGGTTGCGGAGTTTTGAAGCATTTGTATCAATTGTGGCCTAAGTTTGAAGTTATTGGCTTCGACATTCGGTGCATTGATAGCGGCGCTGAGATTACCTACAGTGGGTCGTAGGTAATCCATGAGGGTACGTTGGTCCACCATTGGAAGTGGGTCCCCCGAAACTTTCTCTTGGTTTTTAGCTTTAAGTCTTTTTTCTGAGAAAGCGTTCGGGTTCTTCTAGAGGTTCTTTTATGTCTCTACTGGAACTGGAGCTCATACACTACGTAGGAAGTTCAAATGTGGCGCCTGGGTTCCGAGTCCTGCAATAAAAACAGAAAAGAACGTTGGTCAGAAAGTTCACCACGGCCCCGTGCTTAGGAGAACACGGCCCGTGGTCGGGGATACAGTGATTGTTTTCCGGATCCCTGTTACTTGGGAGCTGGACACGGCCCCGTGTTGCACCGACACGGCCCCGTGTTCAACCCTCTGTAACTCGGAAAATAAAAACTGCCAGTGACAATGCTGGGCACGGCCCGTGTCCGACCAGGCACGGCCCGTGCTGAGCTCTGCAGAAACTGAAAAATTAAGAAAAATCCTAAAAAAAACAAAAAAAATTATAAAAAACGATTAGGCTGTTGATTCCTAACTTTCTTAAAATCCTTGTGTCCCCGGTAACGGCGCCAAAAAACTTGATGTGCGTAAAGTGTGAGATGGATTTAAGTATATTTTAAGCCCTTTTTACACGTTAGTCAAGTTTTAAATTTATAAAACATGATATTTTACTAACACCAAACACACATATGGGCAAGTGCACCCATCGTGAGCGTAGTATAGTGTTGGCAAGATACCGAGGTCGTCCAAGGACACAAGAGCTTTTAGTACCGGTTTATCCTCAACGTCTAATCAAATCAAAAGTTAGAAAAAGGTTTTAAACTAGAAAAATAAAAACTAACTAAAATGCAGAAAAATAAAAATAAAAGAAAAAACAGATAGACAACATGAATCACTTGGCTCCGACTCGTGTTTAGTGTAACCTTTGATTATTTCCGCACTTTTGCACTTTTTAAGAGATTATCCTAGTTATTGTAGTAGGCCCCTCTTTTGAAGGTGACGTTACCCTCAACCCAGTAGTTTGAGTCAGCAAGGATACAATCCTAAAGGTGTCATACCCCGACCACGTAAAACAACAAAACGTGGCGGAAACGTCGGGGAGTGTCGTAACAGAATTATTGTTTCACAACTATGGAAAAAATAATTTCGTTTTATTGAATTATTGAACTCCTTGTTTTACTATAAATCAGATAAATACAACTATTATCCATCAAGTTTTAAAGTCGCTAAGGCACGAGTCCATCCTATGTATAGCATGCACCAACAATCATCACATAACAGCACCTGAAACATGTGCAAAAATAGGTACATCAGCATAAAAATGCCTGTGAGATACATAGGTTTTATTGATTTAGGATTCATGACTTATAAGTTTAAAAAAATGTTTTAATAAAAGTAGTCATGATCCTTGTAAAAGGTTTTCTTTTACAAATCATACTAAAATTTATAAGATATCAGATAATATAAAATAATAATACATAGGAAATTAAATAATTAAGTAAAATGAGTTTGTAGAAAATATATTGCTTGAAAAACAATATTTTGATAAAAATGTTTATAGTATATATAAAAATATACTTTGGTTTTAAGAAAGTCGAATAAGGAGTATATTAAAATATATTTCAGTTCCAAAATAGTTAAACAGATAGTATATTAAATATACTTTAGTTGTTAAAATAATAGTTTTCAGTAGTATATTAAAAGTATACTTTGATTTTATAAATAACATATTAAACTATGCTTTGGGTTTGAAAATAACATATTAAACTATGTTTTTGGTAAATAAAATATATGTTGTTTTGTACAATATCACACATGAGAGTATATCAAACTATACTTTTGGGAGTATAACAAAATATACAATAAAAGTGTGATTTAAGAATTCATTCAGACCTAGTGCATCAAAATACACCTTTGAGACTATAGAAATACCACAAAGGCAATCCCTATTTGGATGGAGAAAAATAAATTGGTTTCTGACATTCCATGACAACAGGAATGGGGTGTCAAATCCTATAGCGCTATATCATACTACCAACCGGTCTGGTGAACATAAAATAAGTACTATCCAACAATTTAATTTTATAATATTTGGAAAAATTAGTGTTTAAACCATAAATAATCATTCAGTTTGTAAAAAGATAAGTACTAATATGTATAATCAATTATACTTTTGAAAACAAGAACATAACAAATAGGTACACATATTTCACCCCAAAACATTTGAAAACGGTAAAAGAGGGGACTGTGTACTCACTTGAGAGTGCTTAGAAGTCTTGAACAACTACCAAGCAAGCTAGAGGGAGCACGGAATCAAACGACACCTAATATAGGTAACTACATAAATAAACCGGACCTAAATCGGGAGATCGGATAGGATGAGGTCTCGTAAACCAAATGAGTGTGGGATCTCATGTGATATGGTTTAACAAGGCCTACATACTAAAATGAAACCTAACCTGAGTGCTTACGACCCATTACGACCCGTTTAGGTAGCTTACGCTACTTTAATGTGTCGTTTGCGTAAAACGCGTTCGGACCGCCTAACTAGTCCTATGACAAGTAATATATGCCTTAACATGTCTAATAATGTTACCTAATCAGTTTAGATGTCAAAATTTAGGTTACATATGCTTAAAATGAATTTATGCGTAAAAAGGGTATTTTGGTAATTTTCCTAAGGCATATAAACTACCTATCATACGACTAACTATACGAAGTGACCATAAGGTATAACCTCGGAAGGTTATTCCCTATACAACTATGGTCACTAAACATGTTTGGTCGGATCCTAATGATCGACCAAACGGGTCTAGTTCGAAAGTCTAAGCGGTTGTTTAGACCGCTTGACTTACGACTCTACATAAGCACCAAACCTTAAGTGACGAGCTAAACATGCTAAAACATGTTTAGTTTAAGTTAGAAAACAGGTTTGGTATCAAAACAAACGGTTTTGATACCTAAAAGTAGTTTGGTTACAAAATACGCGAGAATACGCATTTTGGCCGAAACTACGACTCGTCACTAGACCTAGATAACGTGGCAATCAGTAGGTATAGTCACTAGGGACTATAACCATCGTGATTACGCTGACGTTATGAAGTTCAAACGAACTTCGCGTTGACCATAAACTGGTCAATGTAGAAAGTCAAACAAAGTTTGACTTTTAAGCTAAAAACGTAAAAGAACGAAAGAATACTTACAACGGGTCCAAGAACGGAAGTTTTGATCCCATTACTCTCAGGTATGAAGTAAATACTTCAACTTAGAGAGATGAAATCAGATCAATGTGGGTTGCAACAAATGAATGGAGGGGTATTTATAGATTTCTTAGGACCGTTAAGATCGTTCCTCGTAAAACGAACTTTGATCTCATCCGTACACATGTGCCCATGGTTTTGTGAAACCATGGGAGCCCATAGTTTCATTAAAACCATGTGCAAATGAGGGGAAAATCTGGAACAAGCTGGAATTTAGATTTTTCATTTTGGTCCCTTCCTAAGATAACTATGGCAGAATGTCAATTTTGGTCCCTGAATGTGCAAAACATGGTTTTTGATGCATTTTTGACACGTTTAAGTCCCGTTAATCCCATTTCAAGGATCTAAAATGAAGTTAAAGTATAGGGGACATGAAACATGCTCAAAAATATCTCGGATGACGGTTCGTTTGGTCGTACGGTTGGGTTGTTTGGTTAATTACGACGAAACACGAACGAATGCGAAAAACGATCCAAATTACGCGACGAATGGAATTTTATCATGCCAATCACTAAAATAAAATATTTTAATGATTACATAAAGTTTTGGATGTCCGGATGTATTCAGAACGTAAGATATGCGCGAAAATGCAAACTTATGCACTTTTTG
>JARYGA010029423.1:0-63796 GCA_030545235.1 Helianthus tuberosus | reverse complement strand
TTAGGAAATTTGAAAACAAACTATACAATAAAACGACAACCGATATCAAATCACTTCAAATCGCCATCCACTTGGCATAAACAATCAGAACTCCCCCTCACAACAAACTATTTTCCCATTGTGATCTCAAAACACTTAAGTTTGTTTTAATCAAAATGGTTTTTCCGGAAAATAAGTTTTGTTGATTTTAAGAAACCATTTGTAGGTTAAGGGTTCATCACATTGTTCTCCAAAATATCACTTGTAAGCATGATCCAATCAAGTTCAACTTAATGACCTTGATTAACCACTTGTCAATGAAAACCTCTTTCAATCACTTATAGGTTCATTTCATCAACGATAACCACTTGTAAATCAACATATAACAATTTAAATATACCACCTATACTTTACCAACTGTACCACATGTAGGATCATTTGCTAAGAAAGATGCCGATACCTGCTCCACTCTTACCAACCTGGGAGCTCCGGCAAGTCAGATTTTTAGTTTGGAAATAATTTCCCCCAAGGCTGACCATCCTTGGGAGATTCTGGAACACATCTGTCCCACCAGCACTTTGATTTGTAGAATTCTTTAGCACCTTTCACTTTTCCTGCAACCATCTTACCAAAAATATGTTTAACATTTCCATTAAACACCTTTTCAGCATCAAATTCTTTCTTATCAGCAAAGAATTGATCTGAAATCTCAACCCTACCTTTTGATTTCAAATAATCTTTTGTCAATGACGGAAAGTTTTCCTCGTTCAACTCAGGAACGGAATTATCAATCTTTTTCTCATCACATGACTCCTCTGATTTTATGAAATCAGATTCATTGTCAGAATTACCCTCAGATTTAACCACCCACTTTTGTTTACTCAAATCACCTCTTCTTTTGTAAAACCGTTTTGAACTTTCTCCTTCCTCAGAAGTAGAATTTTCAAACTTTGTAACATTTTTCACAGGTTGTTCTTTCTTATCAACACAAGTCTTTCTCAGAACAAAGTTAGAAGAAACTTCCTGTTTTTGGTAGTTGGTCTTGGGGCAATTCCAAGCAATATGTCCAACTTCTTGGCATGTGAAACAAGTTCTTCTGTCAACTCTTTCAGCAAACCTTCTCACATTCTTCTTCACTTCTGCAAGAAACTCCTGATTCGACTGCTTCCAGAACGGTTTCTTCTGTTCATCCTCTGAACTTCCTCCTGAAACAAATTTTGTTTTTGGTTTATAAGTTTTCTGATTTTTATAATTTTCTGAAGAATTGAAGCCAAGACCTTTCTTTTTGAGATTACCATTATGGTTTGTTTTCTTTTGAAAACCTGAACCATAACCGTAACCCTTTTTCTTGTTCAATCTTTGTTGAACTCTTGAAGTGTACTTTTTAGGTTTTTCAGCAAGATTTACATCTTTTATTTCAGAAATATTAATTTCTGTTAATTTGAAAACCTGTTTGATCATTTCAGTTTTAACACTTCTTATTGGAAATTCCTCATCAGAATATAATTTGTCTGAATCATACAAAGTATAAGCCACTTTGATTGATCCGTTTTTCAAATTAGATTTTGATAGAAGAAATTCTTTATTGTAAACCCTGTTAACCGATGAACTCGGACTCTTTTCTGACGAACTCGGACTTTCAGACACAGACTCCGGTTTTGACTCTTCATCCGTATCTAACACCTGATCTACAACTTTCTTTAATAACTCAGACTCATGATCAGTGTCAGACGCTGTGAATGTAACATCAATATTGTCTGGTAATTTATCAATGATTTCAGACTTTAACTTGATGTTGACTGCTTTTTTTAGACGCTCCTCGTTAGGATTCCTTGGAGAATAAGTTTCATGGATCGGGGGCGGACATCTGTTATACTTGACACTTGGTTTCTTACCAGTATCAAGATCTTCAGTCTTTTTAACCATGAACGCTTCAAGACCTGCAACAGTAGGATAAACACGATCAATCAAATAATCACAAGTAGTATAACTCAACAGTAATCGTTTAATCCTTTCACTTTCAATCTTTTCAAGTTCCACTTCTTTCTTCAGCTTAGCACAGTCTTCAATATATTCATTGATAACACTCTGCTTTGTCATTAATGTTGCACTCATTTTGTCATTTGCTTTTTCAATTTCTGAATTTGTTCTTTTCAAACTATCAACTGTCCTATTCAGCACATCGTACGACTCCTTCACATACTTCACATCAGACAGTAAATCTTCTTTCATCTTCTCTAAATCAACAATCTTCTTGTCTTTTTCTTCACAAGCTTTACAAAATTCTAAACACTTTGAACACGGTTTTTCAACTTCAATCATTTTTTCAACTATCTTTTCAATCTCAACAATCTTTTCTACTTCGACGATTTTCTCTATTTCGACGAGTTTCTCAACTTCGACTAATTTTTCAACTTCAACTACTTTTTCAACTTCAACAATTTTCTCAATCTCGACAATCTTTTCAACAACTTTCTCTACTTCAACAATCTCTTCTCCTGCTTCTGTATTTTCAGCAGCTTGCATTTTTGCTGCTTCCAGCTCTATTCTCAATCTTGCCATCTTCTTCTGGTACAACATCTCCATTTTATCTGCAAAAAACAAATTAAAACTAGTTAGATCAATGCCTTTTCTAGCTTTGTTGAGATGTTCTTCCTCATCATCGGTATCCACATCGCTTCCAAGATCTGGAAATATCGGGATTCTTTTCTGATTAGTCTCATCTTCACTCAGAACTCTAGCAACAAGACCTGAACCAGATGGAATATATTTATCCCAACTAAATCCCTTTGCAACTTTTTCATCATCTTGATGAATCAGTAACGATTTCTTCTTTCCATCATCAGTAGCATGAGCATGTGTAATTTGAGGTTGTTGAGTAGTCTGATGAAAGATTGATTTCTGATAATAATTGTTTCTATCTTGATTCCCGGTAGGTTCTTTACTTTTGCACTCTCTTTTAAAATGACCTTTTCCTTTACAACGGAAACAGGTAACCTTTGATTTATTAAATCCCAATGGAGAGGTGGCCATTCCTCGAAATTCATCCCTACCAGTAATCTCTTGAAACTTTTCAGCTCTCCTCCAAGCACTTGCTAAGCACCATTTGATATCCATCACTTCAAGTTCTTCAGCATCAATTTGGTCGTAATCTTCTTTGGTAAGCATCGGATTGCCAATCTTCCCATCGATCAAACTCTCGTAAGATTCTAACATTGTAACCAATGATGCCATGTGCTGCTTGGCAACTTCTGGAGACAAATTCTGACCATTTTGAATGTTTAATGTAACATTGCATTGAAGATGTGTTGAATTTTGTCGTTGAGAAGTTGATGTTGCGCTATTTGGATCAAAACTTGAAAATGATGAAGAAAATCCACCACTTTGAGTCACATTACTAATCTTTGTTCCAGATGAGCTATCAGCACTAAAACCAGTTTGAATCTTTGGACTATGGCTGGGAGTGGCCTCAAACTTATTACCTCTGTAATACAAACTGACATCTTGTTTTGCATTTGGATTCGTCATTATAGCAGTCTTTTGAATATCCAGCTCTTGTTCCTCAATCTTCTGGATAAACTGTGCCAAGTTCATACTCTCAGTCTTCCTCATGAGTTTCACAATCATCAGATAAGTTCCCCACTTCTGTTGGGGTAATGCCTCTGCTAACTTATCAACCCACTCATCATCATCTTTCTGAATATCCAATCTTTTCATTTCTAGAACCAGATGACAGTATCTATCTATTGTTTCCTTTGTGGTTTCATGATCAAATGCAGTAAATATGTCAAACGACTTCTTCAATAAGGCCTTTTTGTTTTTGATCATATCAGCACTCCCTCGGAATTTCTGAAGTAAAGCTTCCCAGATTGATCTAGCAGTTCCATTATGTTGAAGTAAGATAAAAATATCTTCTTTGACTGCTTGCTGTAAAATGCTGATCATCATCTTCTCACTAGTGTATTTCAACTTATCAGCTTCAGTAAAATCATTGAAACCCTTTTCCAACCCACGTTCATTCTTTGGTTTCTCGTAATCTTTCAGT
The DNA here is from genome assembly GCA_030545235.1 of Helianthus tuberosus. NCBI lineage: Eukaryota > Viridiplantae > Streptophyta > Magnoliopsida > Asterales > Asteraceae > Helianthus > Helianthus tuberosus. The sequence continues at coordinate 59,772 of JARYGA010029423.1, read as the reverse complement.
AATGAACACCAAGCATCGAATCTGTAAGCCTGAACCCAATTCTCAAAACGGTTTTTCCAACCCTGAAAATATTCGATATACATCAACTTTGGCGGTTTTTGATGAGTTCCCATTTCATTTTCACTGTATAAATTCTCTGCAGCAGTAACGGGAGCGACTGGTGTGGCAAAAGCATTGTAGAATTCCTCTTCCATGTCTTCAGAAAATTTGATATACTTTGGCAAAAACACCTAATTAACTTTCAATAGAAACCTGAAGAACTTTCAATAGAAACCTGAAGAACTTTCAATAGAAACCTGAATAACTTTCAATAGAAACCTGCTTAACCTTCAATAGAAACCTGTTTAACCTTCAATAGAAACCTGAAGAACTTTCAATAGAAACCTGAAGAAATGTTCAAACGAAACCCAGACCAGTTTCAATAGAAACCTCTGATTTCAAAAGAAACCCAGACCAATTTCAATAGAAATCTCGTTTTGAAACCTCTAATACAAGACTCGATACAAGACTCGATACAAGACGAAGTCGACAGATGAATGCACTAACAAAAAGCTTATTCTTGCATTAATTATGGCATCTACTAAGTTGAGACATTATTTTGAAACTCATGTTATTGTTGTTAAAACTAATTTTCCAATTAAGAATGTCCTCAGGAAACCAGAGATGTCAGGAAGGATGGCTAAGTGGGCAGTGAAGCTTAGTGCCTATGATATAAGATATGAGCCTAGGACAGCCATCAAATCCCAAGCATTAGCCGACTTTGTGGCTGATTTCAGTAGTGATTTACAAGAAGAAGCTGAGTTAGAAGTCCAGCAGCTAGAGGAGACCAAGGATCCTTCGATACTCTATACTGATGGATCCTCAAATGTCAAAGGCACAGGGCTTGGAATACTACTAAAATCTCCACAGGGGGACATAATACCCCACTCTATAGCTTGTGAGTTCCAAACCACTAACAATGAGGCCGAATATGAAGCCTTAATTGTTGGTTTGCAAATTGCCAAGCATATGGGGATCATGTATCTTGAGGTACATGTAGATTCATTGTTAATTACAAATCACTTTAATGGATCCTATGCTGTTAAAGGTGAAAAGCTAACCAAATATTTAGAGATAGTCAAAGAATTGGCACTCTCCTTTGTTTCCTTTAGTTTGACACAGGTACCAAGGGAAGAAAATACAGAAGCTGATGCATTGGCTCACTTAGGATCATCCTTGAAGATCCCGGAGGATATCAAGATTCCTATTATCCATATCCTGACCCCGGCTATCGAGGATCATATGGCTATGGAGATAGGAAATGATTCCGCAATTATCCCTCGTGAAGATACTCAATCCCATTCAGGATCAGGATCATTGATCTCACCAATTATGAGATACTTACAACATGGAGAGATTCCTACAGGAGAAAACCCTAGGGCTTTCAAATCTAAGGTATCTCAATTCACAATTTTAAATAATATGTTGTATAGACAATCTCTTGCAGGACCATACTTGAGATGCATTGAGGATCCTGAAATCCAAGAAGTTTTAAAAGACTTCCATGAAGGAGATTGTGGAAACCACACTGGGGGCAGGGCATTATTCTCAAGGATCCTGAGGACAGGATACTACTGGCCAACCATGAAGAGAGATGCTGTGGAATATGCTAAGAGATGTGATCCTTGTCAGAGACACAGCAATATCCTTCATCAACCAGCTGAATTATTGCATCCTATATCCTCCTCTTGGCCATTTATGAGATGGGGTATGGATATAGTTGGTAAGCTCCCTAAGGCACCTGGTGGAAAAGTATTCATGCTTGCTATGACTGATTACTTCTCAAAATGGATAGAGGCTGAAGCTTTTGCACAAGTCAGAGAAAAGGAAATTATATCCTTCATTAAAAGAAATACTATAACTAGATTTGGAATTCCTTCTGAAATTATATGTGATAATGGTTCTCAATTTATTGGGGGCAGAACCACTAACTTTTGTGACAGCTGGGGGATTAAGATGATAACATCAACACCAGTCCACCCACAAGCTAATGGTCAAGCAGAATCATCCAACAAGATCATCATCAACAATTTGAAGAAGAACCTTGGATCCAAGAAAGGGAAATGGGCAGAAGAACTACCTTATGTGCTTTGGGCTGATGGGACAACCCCCAAGAATGCAACTGGTCAAACACCATTCTCTTTGGTATTTGGGGCAGAATCAGTGATCCCAACAGAAATGGTGGTTCCAACTGCTAGAACAAGTACCCGTGATCCTGAGGAAAATGATGAGAACCTGGCTCAAGACCTGGATACTATTGAAGAAATCAGGGATCTGGCTAGGATAAGGATGGCCAGTTATCAACAAAGAATGGCTGGTGCTTATAACAAAAATGTCAGGATCAGGAAGTTTCAAGTTGGAGATATGGTATTAAGGAAAGCATTTCAGAATACCACCAATCCTGCCGATGGAAAATTGGCTCCAAAATGGGAAGGGCCTTATTTGATTGAAGCTGAAGCAGGAAAGGGGGCATATAGATTGCTAACCATGGAAGGTGATTTGCTACCAAGAGCTTGGAATGTTGTCCACTTGAAGAAATATTTCATGTGATCAGGATCCTCATGGCACAGATGATCCTTACGTTAGGGATATCCTAGAAGGATCCTTAAAGTATCGGTGATCCTCACTTTGGTAATGTCCTAATCTTGAACTATTTCATTTCCTTATTTTCTCATATAAGGATAAGGATCATGTGTCCTTTATCCATCTCTCACGCGATTTTATGTTTTGAAAGTTCAGGTATCCCTAGCAAAATATTGGTTATCTGCAGAAGCGATCCGATCCTTGGGTTTAACCCCAGTTATTTGGGCTTGACCCCAGTTCCACCGGTAGCGCATGATGATCCTGGTATAGTTCAAGGCAGTGGGACCAGTACTCGCTTTAGGGGCTGATAATTCCATTGTACTGGCTATACCTAGGATCCTACGTATAATGGTAGACGTACCATACATCCGTTCCTAAGGTTTCTAACCTTTTCACGTTAGCTAAGGTTTTGGCATTTTCATGTCACTAAGTTTGGATTGTCGCCAGTTACGGCCATACTCCAGTTTACATACGATCCTTGGGCTTGTCCCCAGTTATCCTTGGGCTTGTCCCCAGTTGCTAACTCTTATCTTATATTGGCTTAGTCCCAAGTTATGCTCTATTTCAGGTCTTTGAAGATAAACAACTAGGGATCCTTGATCCTTACTTCTCTCTAAGGTTTATTTTGTAGTTATCCTGATTATGGTTAGGATCCTAACTTGGATCCTCAGGTATGATCCTTAACTATTTTTAATTCTATTCATTATTTATTTGAATAACCCTTAAAATTTGACAACTAGACTTGTGATCCTTAAAATATATTGCTTTTTGGGATTCTTTAACTATAGGATATTTGATCATGGATCATGTCCTAAACATTTTCAATCTGACTTATTCAAAATTGTTTATTCAATAAATGTGTATCAAAAAAAAGGAGAATTAAAGAGACAAAAGGATAACAACACAAGATAAGCGACAAAAGGTTAAGATTTTATTTGTTAACAAAAGACTAACCCTTAAAAGGTTGTCAAAATTACCTACCCCGAGCATCTACCAGCAAAACGTGGCCCATCCGCTGGGGTAGGTAAAGGGTGTCCATGATAATAAGTTCAAAAGTAGTGCAGGAATATAAAGGCGGCAGGATCACAATGGTTTCATCCCCCAAACAGAGGATCCCTCCACCGTTTGCAATCCTGCCTATTGTCCAAAGGATCATACATGATCCTTAATCCTAAAATCTATTGTCCAGTACAAACCATCAAATTGTTCAACAAAACAACCATTAAACTAAAAAAAAATTGGGCTCCGGCTATGTCTAGAAGTTTCCTTCATCGCCCAATCATGCATCCTAAACCTTCCCTGCATCACCACCTCCGGCTCCACTTGCTTCACCACCTTCACCCTTGCCTCCAGCCTCAATCGCCAAAACTTCCTCAGTCTCCTCATCATCTTCAAGATCAGCCAACCTTGCTTTCCAGCCCTCAACATCTCAGCTGCTTCTGTCAAAGTTAGGATCTTGAGCTCCCTGGGCCATCTTCAGTTTTGTCTGATACATTGTGATGGCAGCAGAGACCTTTGCACCTTCTATGAGGTCATGCTTTTCATAGTCAAGGTCAATCAGGAGTTTAGCCGTCTTAGTCTTGGCATCTAGGAGTTCCTTCTGAAGGTCAGCAATTTTGAGGTCCTTAAGCACTGCAACCTGTTGGAGGTCAGCAATCTTCTTGTCCTGCTCCTCGACGTTCCCCACATAGTCCTCAATCTCAACGAATTTCTGCAAAAGAGATAAAAGATAAGGTCAGGACCAAGTGATCCTCAAATCAGCAGGATATGTCAGCAGGATATGCCAGCAGGATATACAGGCAGATACAGTGATCCTTACATCATTGAAGTACTCGAGGAATTGGTGACGGATCAGAGGCAGACCCTGCAAATCCTCAGCCTCGGAGGTCTTTCTCTTTTTGCCACCCCTTCCTTTAGTGGGTGCCTTGGGAATGGAGATGCTAGGACTAGTAGTGGACCTTTTCTTCCTAGGTCTAACAGAATCAAGGTCAGCCGTGTCGAATTGAGAAGCAGGCTTGGTGGATTTTTCAGCACCTACACAACCAAAACAAGATAAGTATCTTCACTTAACTTATATTTCACTATTTATTTAAATTTTAAACAAAGATACTTACTTGACATCGTGACAGAGCCTGAGGATACCTCCTGAGAATCCTGGGTTGTTGTCTTGAAAGTTCTTGCTTCAGGATCAAGTTTCTTGAAAGCGATGAGTCTCTCTTTGGCAGCAGGAGACAGTCTGAGGTGTGAGACGGTGATAGCTGCATAACAAGAAAGCAAAAGTATATAAGTGATCCTTATATCAAAAGAAAGTTCTCTGGTGATCCTTCTCAGGATCCTCCACCCTACCATGGGTAGCCCAATTCTTGGGTAGATCCTTTCCATCATCAATAGAATCTCTCTTGACGAAAAAGAAACGCCGCTTCCAGTTAGCATCATTCTTGGTGGCTTTGAAGATCGGATGTTCCTCACCAGGCTTACGTTTAACCAAATAACGATGAGAACCAAAGGTAGTAAGATCGTACAGCTCTCCCAGCTCTGACATTCCTAGGTCTATCCCTTCCTGCTCGATGATCCTTTCAAGGGTATACAAAACCCTCCAAATCATCGGCATGGCTTGGATATAAGAGATGCCGGTTATGTGACAACTGGCACAAACCGGTAATTTCCGTACACTTTAATTGTTATTTATTGACTGCAATTATGTGCTTAATTGTCAGCAATGTCTGAACACATGATTAAACAAGTGAATTCATGCATGTTGTATACTACAAAATATTGCTTTATGCATAAACGAGAGCGTTGCGTCAAAAATACTAGTAAACTCACCGGTAAGACACACTGTGTCAACAGAACTGCAGAAAGCAGTCAGACATTATAATTGAGGCCTAGGTGTAGGTCCGACGACAAAAGTACATTAAAACCCAAGAGTACATGTAAGGATTTAATTTATAGACATTGCGAAAGCAAAAATAAGCACTAAAAAGCACCCGAAACACACTTTAAGTGCAGAATTTATATAATTCAGCAATAATTCAGCATTTAAGCATATGAATATTTTTCAGAAATGTCGTTTTATTATCCAGAATATTTCCCTAAGTGTTGGGAATCGTTAGTGTTATAAAAAGATACTTATTAAACACTAAAATGTGCAATTTAGCACTTTAACGAATCGGTATGTAACCGAACAACCGGACTTTACCCGGAACATAAAAATATTGTCATTAACATTGTTTTTCTTTTTCTGAGCCAGTTAGGGTCCCTGAATACCCTAACACCCGCTGTAACGCATGACACACTAGTAACCGGGTTAATCCCCAAACTAACTAAACTAAACTTAACTTAACTAATACTTAGTGTTTAGTCGAAATGGAACCGGATCACCCCCCCCCCCCAAGCCGAGTTCGGTCATAATGTGACCCCCATTATACTTCTCTTGATTATTTAAATCAAACATGCCTAATATCTTGAAGACATGAGGACCTTTGGTTAATAATCTTGGATTTTGCCTTTAAGTACTAAGCTTAAACCAACATGATCATCACAACTCACCACAAAACACTCTCTCTCTCCCTCACAAAGCTCTCGGCCGAACTCCCCTATCCATCCATCAATTTTTCGAGTTTTGATCTTGCTATTCCAAGCTTACACAAGTGTTAAGGATCACCTACAAGGAAGCTTGGTGCAATCGGAAGGCGAAGGACCTCACTCTATTGCTTTTATCCACTCATTTTGCGTCTAGATTCTTCCCTAGCCTCGAGCTAGTAGTAAGTTGCTTGAATCACACTCTCGAACTATTTTGAAGTGGTTAAAATGTTATGTAACGGCTAAAACTCGTAAACATACAAGTTGATACATAAAAGTCTACTAAAAATGCTAGTAATGGTGGTTAAAAGCTTGAATGTTGTGTAAATCTTGTAGTATTTGATTTGTGTGGTTATTTAGGCCCGATCTATGTTGTGGTAGCTCGGATCATCGTTTAACCCGGATTGGTCATGATCATGGATTATGACATAAAGCTTGTTTAAGTGTAACAAGGGTTAGGTGATGAAACTCTACCACACATCAAACTTGAACTTGTGTGAAATCGATTTTACTTATGAAATGGTGTTCAAAACTAGTAGATCTACGGATCTACAAGCGGTACTTTCAAAGGACCAAGTGTCCAAGAAATCATATTTTCTAAAGCCGAATCTTACATGAAAAAGAATGATTCTAGCAAACACACGAGTGTGTAAACACTTGTGTAACACAAAGTTTCGACAAAATAACTATTTTTGTAAATATTGACAGGAAGTTGTAAAGATGTAACTTCTTTAAAAACGAGACTTTCAAGAAACGAAGTTGATCTATACAAAGATCCACTAAAAATAATGGAAGGATACTACCTATTTTGGAAAAACCACAAGTTCATGTATTTCTGCGATTATATCTATTTTAACTAGTTGCATATTGTTTATTGTTGTTGACAATTTAAAAGAAAATAAACACATGTTTTGAAAACATGGGAAACCTCCATTTTTAGGGGAAACTCTGTCAAATTTTTTATAAATTTTGACACTTAGAAAATATAAGTTTTTAAGAAACTTATTTCCTAAAAATGTATTTAAGAGTATTACCAAGGTTTCCCTAATTTTTGGTGATTAGAAATAAGGATTTCTTCAAAAATAAAAATGGATAGTAAGTATATATTTTTGAGAGAAAAATATATATTATTTGATCACCAACTTGTGTGTTAAGTGTATATAGTATGTGTTATACGTTCTAGTGTATTAAGACTTAAAAATACACTAAATACTCATGAGGAGTATAAATATAAAAATACACATACAACATACAAGATACATAATTCGGGTGCAAAGTGCAAAACACGAGATACTTATATTAATTTTAGAGAAAATAATATAAGTAAGATACGTAGTTAAAAATATAGAATATTTTTAACACAAGAGTATATACACAAAAGAGAGTGACTGTACTTGTGCGACGCAAGTCTAGTGACTAACGTTAAGAAAACGCGTATAGGTTACGTCGTTAATTAAGCAAATCCGGTGAAGTTTACGACGCAAGGAACGCAAAGTTGTGAGTTCATGCTCCCCCTTTTCTTTAACGGTTTTTTTTTTTTTTGGTTTTATATCTCTCAGGGGTGAAATACATGTTACAAATATTATAATTTTTACAAAGGGTAAAAATAAAAAGAAACGCGCTTGGTGAGGACGAGAACCAAGTAGGATGCGTTATGAGAAATAGTGTCACGAATAGGGTACAGAAGCACCATTAATCAACAATATACTTGGACCGCAGAACAAAAGGTTAGATCTAACGGGTGCCTGGCAGCCACACTCTCGGTGAGGGCGAGAATCGAGTAGTGCTTTTGTGTCTCAGAATATACCAATTAAATGCCTTAGGTTTGGTGACTTCCTATGTCGTGTCACATGTTAATGGCTTTGCAACCCATTAACAATCCTGATATTTACAGAAATACTGTATTTATATAAAATTCATACCATACTAGAATTGATATATAACTTGAAGTACGTGGGGTACTCAAGAAAATTGATATATAACTTGAAGTATGTGGGGTACTCAAGAAAAATTGATATATAACTTGACGTACGTGGGGTACTCAAGAAAATTGATATATAACTTGACGTACGTGGGGTACTCAAGAAGATTGATATATAACTTGAAGTACGTGGAGTACTCAAGAAAAACTTGATTTAATCACAACTATGTTTTTATACAAAGTATACAAACGTGAAATACAAAACTGCATGAATTCACACCAACATTATGTTGACGTTTTTCCAAAAACTCACATGTATTTCAGGTAACTAGGATGGATGTGCGCGCGGTCTTGCTTGTGCTCGTGGATGTCGCTTGTGTTTAACTTTAAATAAAGTTGTAAACTTTTAAGACAATGTTTTAAGTTGTCTAGCAATGTAAACGCTAAAGTTATGTTTTCAAATCATGGTATTTGATGTTATTTTACGAGCATGTAGCATGTTTACTCTTCGTATGCAATGAGAACCTTTCATGATCACACCTCGTGCTTCCGCCGCAGAAAGGGGTGTGATAGATTGGTATCAGAGCTGCGATTGTAGTGAACCAGGATTCCTTCTCGAGTCTAGTCTACAATCTCTAGGATCCTTTCACGAAAACAATTTTTCAAAGAGTTTTCATTGGATAAAACGTCCCGCGACATCCACTACCTGAAACTGTCTACATGAGTCTAGAAAAGACACTACGAGACTTAGAGTGCACTTGAGTAGCAGTTGTCGTTGACTAGAAATTACTTGCAATTATATGTGATAATTAGCATATACTAGAAGTAGAATGTCACAAGTATACGTGACTTTACCTAAAAGCGATGGCCCATCTGAAGGAAGAGATACGAGGATGAAACGAACTGTGCAGACTGTGCAAGGAGTTACGTAATTATGGATGCATACATAATTATGGAATTCAGTGCACAGAAACCACAGCAAGTCTTGTCACGTATAGATTCCCACAGTGCAAGCCTACTAAGTACTCTGCTAGAGTAATAATTGTTTGATGTCACTTATGTGGTATACATACCTGTGAATATATATGATACTACTGTCTTGTATGACGATATCAAACAAATGCCTAAACCTATTGGGTTGTGTTCGTCAGAACACGGCACCCAGAAGAGCTGTGAACGCTCGTGACCAACCACATCCTCCCTCGCTGCCAAGAACTGCTGAAGAGCTGAATGCTCTACTGGAAGAAAGGATCTCCGCTGCTAGCACCCAGCACGAGGCGAACCGTACTCAAGATAGCGGTGGCCCAAGCAATGCTAGACGTAACGGGCATGGAGATTCGTCTGGAGGAAACGCAGCTCAAGGCTGCACCTTCAAGCAGTTCCTCGACTGCAAGCCGATGAACTATGATGGCACAGGAGGTGCAGTAGCATTTGTGCGCTGGACGGAGAAGACTGAAGCTACTATCCGCATGAGCAAGTGTACCGCGGATCAACAAGTCACCTTTGCTACTGGGTTGTTTGTCGATGAAGCTCTGACTTGGTGGAACCTGCAAGCCCAAACCTTGGGTGATGATGCCGCTTATGGCTTAACTTGGGAGGAACTGAAGGAAAGAATGAGAGAGAAGTACTGCTCCCGTGCCGAACTCCAAAGGCTGGAAACGGAATTCTGGCACTTGACTATGGAAGGTGCTGACATTAATGGTTACACTAGAAGGTTCCACGATCTGTCTAGAGTCCTTCCCTACATGGTGACTCCCGAATTCAAGCGCGTTGAACGCTACATTTGGGGACTGGCCTCAGAGTTTCGTGGCATGGTGATGTCGGCCAAACCAGAAACAATCACTGAGGCTGTAACTCTGGCTGTCAGCCTAACTGAAGATTGTGTTCGTATGAAGAAGTTATCATTGAACCCAACAGAGAAGACCGAGACGCATGCTGAGTCGTCCGGCGACAAGAAAAGAAAACATGCAAACCTGAACCAAGCAACTCGTAACAATAAGGGTTTCAACAACAAGAAGCGTGACGCTAACCCGTCTCAGGAGGCGAAAACCCATACAACCAAAGCATACCAAGGCTCCATACCTAGATGCCAAAAATGTAAGTATCATCATGAAGGAGCTTGTCGCATTCCAAGATGCGACAAATGTGGTAAATTGGGTCATCAAACAGAAGACTGTTGGGGAAAAGGAAAGAACCGAAATGGAAACGGTGCTGGAAACAAGAATGGTAACGGGAAAGGGCAGAATCAAGGATGCTTCAAGTGTGGAAGCAATGATCATTTCATGAAGAACTGCCCAGAGAGAAACAATGCTCAGGCTAGAGCATTTGTGATTGGAGCAAAGAACGCACGCGAGGACCCTAACGTGGTCATCGGTACGTTTCTCATTAACAATCACTTTGCATCCATATTATTTGACACTGGCGCCGATTTTAGCTTCATGTCTGTGGAATTTAAACGCATACTTGGAATAGAATCTAGTAGATTAGAAATTCCTTATTCCATAGAACTAGCCAATGGTAAACTTGTTGAATCGGGCGAAGTTGTTAGAGGTTGCACACTAGAACTTGGTGAACGAAGATTTAGCATCGACCTCCTACCTATTCAATTGGGTAGCTTCGATGTAGTAGTCGGGATGGACTGGTTGTCCAAGAACAAAGCTGAAGTTATTTGTCATGAGAAAATCATTCGCATCCCTTTAGCGAATGGTGAAACTCTCATCGTGCATGGAGAAAAACGAGACGCGCCTCTTCGAATCATCAGTTGTATGAAGGCACAGAAGTGCTTGAGGAAAGGATGTGTCGCTTTCCTACACACGTTATATACAAGAAGGCTGTGGAGCCAAAACTCGAAGACATTCCTGTGGTGAAGGAATTTCCTGATGTGTTCCCTGAAGATCTGCCAGGACTACCATCGCAACGACAGGTCAAATTCCGTATAGACTTGGTCCCAGGAGCTGCTCCTGTAGCCAAGGCACCCTATCGACTTGCACCATCCGAAATGCAAGAATTATCTACACAACTCCAGGAGTTGTTGGATAAAGGATTCATAAGGCCAAGCTTCTCACCCTGGGGAGCTCCAGTATTGTTCGTAAAGAAGAAGGATGGAACACTGCGGATGTGTATCGATTACAGGGAACTGAACAAGCTCACGATCAAGAATCGGTATCCGCTACCGAGGATTGATGACTTGTTTGATCAACTGCAAGGATCAAGCTACTATTCCAAGATCGACCTTCGATCTGGATACCATCAGCTGAGAATCCAAGATGAAAGCGTACGAAAGACTGCATTCAGAACACGATATGGGCATTACGAATTTCTTGTGATGCCATTCGGGCTGACGAATGCACCAGCGGTCTTTATGGATCTGATGAACCGCGTATGCAAACCATATCTCGATAAATTCGTGATTGTATTTATCGATGATATCCTGATTTATTCACGAACGAAAGAAGAGCACGAGCAACACCTCAGGACTATCTTGGAACTACTGAAGAAAGAGAAGCTTTATGCAAAGTTCTCGAAATGCGAATTCTGGATTCGCGAAGTACAATTTCTTGGTCACGTTGTGAATGAGAAGGGCATTCATGTAGACCCATCCAAGATAGAAGCAATAAAGAATTGGGAAGCTTCCAAGACCCCAACTGAAGTTCGACAATTTTTGGGCTTAGCGGGCTATTATCGGCGATTCATCGAGAATTTCTCAAAGATAGCTCAACCGCTAATGACCCTTACCCAGAAAGACAAGAAATACGACTGGGGTCACAAACAGGAAGAAGCCTTTCAGCTACTTAAGAACAAGCTCTGCGATGCACCGATACTATCATTACCCGAAGGCACTGAAGACTTCCTGGTATACTGCGACGCTTCAAGACAAGGCTTGGGTTGCGTGCTCATGCAACGCCAAAAAGTCATCGCTTATGCTTCAAGACAACTGAAGGTTCACGAGAGAAATTACACCACGCACGACTTGGAACTAGGTGCAGTGGTATTCGCCTTGAAGATTTGGCGACACTATTTATATGGTACTCGATGTACAATTTTCACAGATCACAAAAGCTTACAACACATATTTGATCAGAAGGAATTGAATATGCGCCAGCGACGTTGGGACGAGCTGCTAAATGATTATGACTATGAGATTAAGTACCATCCTGGAAAGGCGAACGTTGTAGCGGACGCGTTGAGCCGAAAAGAAAGGGTTAAGACCCTAAGGGTTCGAGCATTGGAAATGACGATTCGAACGAACCTCACTGCACGCATTCGTGATGCACAACAAGAAGCTCTTAAAGGAGAGAACCGTAAAGCTGAATACCTACGGGGTATGCTGAAATACATGGTGCCAAACAAAGAGGGAGCCTTATACTTCAAGAAGCGTATTTGGGTTCCACTCTATGGTGGCATACGAGAAGTCATCCTTAATGAAGCCCACAAATCGAGATATTCGATCCATCCAGGATCGGACAAAATGTATCAAGACTTGAAAGAATACTATTGGTGGCCGAGACTCAAAAACGACGTTGCTGTTTATGTTGGAAAATGCCTAACCTGTGCCAAGGTTAAGGCAGAATATCAGAAACCGTCCGGCCTACTACAACAACCAGAGATTCCCGTGTGGAAGTGGGAACAAATCTCGATGGTCTTCATAACGAAATTACCCAGGACCCCGAGAGGGCACGATATGATATGGGTAATAGTTGATCGATTAACGAAGTCTGCGCACTTCCTACCGATCCGAGAAAAAGACAGCACTGGAAAGCTTGCTGAAATATACTAAAGAGAAATTGTGGCACGTCATGGAGTGCCAATCTCAATCATTTCAGACAGAGATGGACGCTTTGTCTCAAGAATCTGGCAATCATTTCAGGAAGCCTTTGGATCTCAGTTAGATCTGAGCACGGCATTCCATCCGCAAACAGACGGCCTGAGCGAACGGACTATACAAACCTTAGAAGATATGCTTCGCGCATGTGTCATGGATCTAGGCGGCAGCTGGGATACTCATCTACCTTTAGTTGAGTTTTCCTACAATAACAGTTATCATACGAGCATAAAAGCCGCGCCGTTCGAAGTTCTGTATGGCCGCAAATGCCGATCGCCCTTATGTTGGGCAGATACCGGAGATAAGCGTATGGTTGGTCCTGAACTTGTACAAGAGACAACCGACAAGATTGCATAGATCCGAGAGCTCATTAAGGCGGCTCGAGATCGACAAAAGAGCTACGCCGATCCGAAAAGGAAATCAGTAGAATTCAAGGTGGGAGACAAAGTGTTGCTAAAAGTCTCACCTTGGAAGGGCGTAGTCAGATTTGGAAAGCATGGAAAGCTGAATCCACGATATATCGGACCATTCAGAATATTGAAGAGAATTGGTACCGTGGCATACAAGTTGGAGTTACCGGAAGAACTTAATGGAGTACATGATACGTTTCATGTATCCAACCTGAAGAAGAGTCCAACACAAGAAAATGTGATCATCCCGATGGATGAAGTTCATATTGATGAAGCCCTCTGATTTACGGAACAACCCGTTGAGGTTACCGACTGGAAGGTCAACAAGACCAGGAGGAGCAGTGTGAAACTTGTCAAGGTACGTTGGAGCTCTAAGCACGGACCCGAGTACACATGGGAACGTGAAGACCAGTTCAAGGAAAAGTATCCCCACCTATTCAAGAAGACTCCAGCGAGAGTTAGTTCAGCCTGAATTTCGGGACGAAATTCTTTTAACGGGGGGAGACTGTGACAACTGGCACAAACCGGTAATTTCCGTACACTTTAATTGTTATTTATTGACTGCAATTATGTGCTTAATTGTCAGCAATGTCTGAACACATGATTAAACAAGTGAATTCATGCATGTTGTATACTACAAAATATTGTTTTATGCATAAACGAGAGCGTTGCGTCAAAAATACTAATAAACTCACCGGTAAGACACACTGTGTCAACAGAACTGCAGAAAGCAGTCAGACATTATAATTGAGGCCTAGGTGTAGGTCCGACGACAAAAGTACATTAAACCCCAAGAGTACATGTAAGGGTTTAATTTATAGACATTGCGAAAGCAAAAATAAGCACTAAAAAGCACCCGAAACGCACTTTAAGTGCAGAATTTATATAATTCAGCAATAATTCAGCATTTAAGCATATGAATATTTTGCAGAAATGTCGTTTTATTATCCAGAATATTTCCCTAAGTGTTGGGAATCGTTAGTGTTATAAAAAGATACTTATTAAACACTAAAAGGTGCAATTTAGCACTTTAACAAATCGGTATGTAACCGAACAACCGGACTTTACCCGGAACATAAAAATATTGTCATTAACATTGTTTTTCTTTTTCTGAGCCAGTTAGGGTCCCTGAATACCCTAACACCCGCTGTAACGCATGACACACTAGTAACCGGGTTAATCCCCAAACTAACTAAACTTAACTTAACTAATACTTAGTGTTTAGTCGAAATGGAACCGGATCAACCCCCCCCCCCCCAAGCCGAGTTCGGTCACAATGTGACCCCCATTGTACTTCTCTTGATTATTTAAATCAAACATGCCTAATATCTTGAAGACATGAGGACCTTTGGTTAATAATCTTGGATTTTGCCTTTAAGTACTAAGCTTAAACCAACATGATCATCACAACTCACCACAAAACACTCTCTCTCTCCCTCACAAAGCTCTCGGCCGAACTCCCCTATCCATCCATCAATTTTTCGAGTTTTGATCTTGCTATTCCAAGCTTGCACAAGTGTTAAGGATCACCTACAAGGAAGCTTGGTGCAATCGGAAGGCGAAGGACCTCACTCTATTGCTTTTATCCACTCATTTTGCGTCTAGATTCTTCCCTAGCCTCGAGCTAGTAGTAAGTTGCTTGAATCACACTCTCGAACTATTTTGAAGTGGTTAAAATGTTATGTAACGGCTAAAACTCATAAACATACAAGTTGATACATAAAAGTCTACTAAAAATGCTAGTAATGGTGGTTAAAAGCTTGAATGTTGTGTAAATCTTGTAGTATTTGATTTGTGTGGTTATTTAGGCCCGATCTATGTTGTGGTAGCTCGGATCATCGTTTAACCCGGATTGGTCATGATCATGGATTATGACATAAAGCTTGTTTAAGTGTAACAAGGGTTAGGTGATGAAACTCTACCACACATCAAACTTGAACTTGTGTGAAATCGATTTTACTTATGAAATGGTGTTCAAAACTAGTAGATCTACGGATCTACAAGCGGTACTTTCAAAGGACCAAGTGTCCAAGAAATCATATTTTCTAAAGCCGAATCTTACATGAAAAAGAATGATTCTAGCAAACACACGAGTGTGTAAACACTTGTGTAACACAAAGTTTCGACAAAATAACTATTTTTGTAAATATTGACAGGAAGTTGTAAAGATGTAACTTCTTTAAAAACGAGACTTTCAAGAAACGAAGTTGATCTATACAAAGATCCACTAAAAATAATGGAAGGATACTACCTATTTTGGAAAAACCACAAGTTCATGTATTTCTGCGATTATATCTATTTTAACTAGTTGCATATTGTTTATTGTTGTTGACGATTTAAAAGAAAATAAACACATGTTTTAAAAACATGGGAAACCTCCATTTTTAGGGGAAACTCTGTCAAAATTTTTATAAATTTTGACACTTAGAAAATATAAGTTTTTAAGAAACTTATTTCCTAAAAATGTATTTAAGAGTATTACCAAGGTTTCCCTAATTTTTGGTGATTAGAAATAAGGATTTCTTCAAAAATAAAAATGGATAGTAAGTATATATTTTTGAGAGAAAAATATATATTATTTGATCACTAACTTGTGTGTTAAGTGTATATAGTATGTGTTATACGTGCCAGTGTATTAAGACTTAAAAATACACTAAATACTCATGAGGATTATAAATATAAAAATACACATACAACATACAAGATACATAATTCGGGTGCAAAGTGCAAAACACGAGATACTTATATTAATTTTAGAGAAAATAATATAAGTAAGATACGTAGTTAAAAATATAGAATATTTTTAACACAAGAGTATATACACAAAAGAGAGTGACTGTACTTGTGCGACGCAAGTCTGGTGACTAACGTTAAGAAAACGCGTATAGGTTACAACGTTAATTAAGCAAATCCGGTGAAGTTTACGACGCAAGGAACACAAAGTTGTGAGTTCATGCTCCCCCTTTTCTTTAACTGTTTTTTTTTTTGGTTTTATAACTCTCGGGGGTGAAATACATGTTACAAATATTATAATTTTTACAAAGGGTAAAAATAAAAAGAAACGCGCTTGGTGAGGACGAGAACCAAGTAGGATGCGTTATGAGAAATAGTGTCACGAATAGGGTACAGAAGCACCATTAATCAACAATATACTTGGACCGCAGAACAAAAGGTTAGATCTAACGGGTGCCTGGCAGCCACACTCTCGGTGAGGGCGAGAATCGAGTAGTGCTTTTGTGTCTCAGAATATACCAATTAAATGCCTTAGGTTTGGTGACTTCCTATGTCGTGTCACATGTTAATGGCTTTGCAACCCATTAACAATCCTGATATTTACAGAAATACTGTATTTATATAAAATTCATACCATACTAGAATTGATATATAACTTGAAGTACGTGGGGTACTCAAGAAAATTGATATATAACTTGAAGTATGTGGGGTACTCAAGAAAAATTGATATATAACTTGACGTACGTGGGGTACTCAAGAAAATTGATATATAACTTGACGTACGTGGGGTACTCAAGAAGATTGATATATAACTTGAAGTACGTGGAGTACTCAAGAAAAACTTGATTTAATCACAACTATGTTTTTATACAAAGTATACAAACGTGAAATACAAAACTGCATGAATTCACACCAACATTATGTTGACGTTTTTCCAAAAGCTCACATGTATTTCAGGTAACTAGGATGGATGTGCGCGCGGTCTTGCTTGTGCTCGTGGATGTCGCTTGTGTTTAACTTTAAATAAAGTTGTAAACTTTTAAGACAATGTTTTAAGCTGTCTAGCGATGTAAACGCTAAACTTATGTTTTCAAATCATGGTATTTGATGTTATTTTACGAGCATGTAGCATGTTTACTCTTCGTATGCAATGAGAACCTTTCATGATCACACCTCGTGCTTCCGCCGCAGAAAGGGGTTTGACAGGTTTGGGAAAAGAAAGATTGGGTAAAGGCTGGGAAAGGATATGTATAGCCTATGGTGAACGGAGTGACAGGAAAAGCAACCCACTTGTCCGAAATGTGATCACTCAGGGTATTGGGATCAAAAGTTTTATACTCAGTGTTCGCCGAGAAGCAGTGGCGGATCCTATCGATCTGTGCATCGTTGAAACAGCAGCGTTCCTTTATGGAATCTTCGATGATCCCCTGGCTTTTCGGTGGGCTGTTCTTCGGATGATCCTTAGCTGGGGAGTTCCGGAGCAACATCTTTGATAGAATGGTGAAAAGAAACGGAAAACAGAGCAAGAGAAGGAAGAAAATGAAGAGAGAATACCTGTTTATCTTCGGAATGCAGTTATAAAGGGAGTCTCTCTGAAATTTTAAATGCATTTGATCCTATCTCTATCTCCTATTTATAATCATGATCGTGCAGGGTTGTCACTTCTGTGACGTCAAGGTTGCAACGGATAGTTCCACAATAACGGCTATATTTACGATAGTTAGTTGCGGATAAGATCAGGAAAATATAATTCGCTTATTTAACATTTCACTCCTTATATTTTGGGGGCAATTGTTAGGGGAGGATTTTCTAACAATTAGTGATCCTTATTCGTTATCCTAATTAACGATCCTTACTTCTGTAACAGATAGTGATCCTCAGAAGAGCTTCAGGATCAGGATCATGGATCACTTTAAGGATCCTCATACTGACGATTGTTTGTTTGTGTTTTGTATTACTTCGCAGGAGTAACAAGCTTGACTTGGTCTTGGCAACGTTACTATGGAATATTCCACGGGTATTTCGCACACGTTTGACTGGAAATGGACGTTGTGGAGAACGTGGGAGCTTGGCACAAAAGTCAGATAGTTTGTTATTATAGTTAACTTCTATTTTTAAAGGGGTGACGAGCTAGAATTAGAACACTTAGCCATTTTCAGCTACACACACTCTCATACAATCGCATTCTTGAAGCTCTCGACAAACACTTATTAGTTTTCACTCACTTTTACACATCTCACAATAGTAATCCTTGTACCTAGCTCGTTACTATTCGAAGTTGTAAACATTTATTGATTTATTTGAGCTTGGTGATCGGTAGTTTCCATCACCCGGGGTTTTTTGTGCCGGAGATCAACTCTTGATCAAGGGCTTTTTCCCCGTATAAATCCTTGTGTCGTTTGTGCAATTTACCTTGAAGTGATCCTTATCATTGTTCTACATTTAAAGCATCATACCCTGTAACAGAGAGTTTGGTTGCATTATCCTCATTAGATTTTTGACCAAAACAGCCAGCATAAAAACTTTTCCTCCTGGAGCTTTTGGTAATTTCCCTACTATATCCATTCCCCATTTCATGAATAGCCAAGGGGAAACCATAGGATATAGTGGTTCGGCTGGTTGATGTAGTATGTTACTGTGCCTTTGGCATGCATCGCATCTTCGAGCATATTCTATAGCATCTTTCCTCATCGTCGGCCAAAAGTATCCTGTTCTCAATATTTTTGAGAATAATGACCTGCCCCCAGTATGGTTACCACAATCCCCTTCATGTATATCCTGAAGCACTTCTTTAATTTCGGGATCCTCCAAGCACCTTAAATATGGTCCTGCAAGAAATTTCTTATACAAAATATTATTTATAATGGTGAATCATGATACCTTCATCCTAAATGCCTTAGGATTTTCGTCTCTAGGGATGTGCCCTTCCTTGAGATATCTTATGATTGGAGCCGTCCAGGATTTAGGATCCTCTTCAGGATATTCAGCAACAGGATCCTGGATACTTATTACTTTTTCATCCTGAGGATTCGTTGCAGGATACAAGATATGCAATATTGGTATTTGGGTCACTTCTGGTATCCTGACCGATGATCCCAGATTTGCTAAGGCATCCGCTTCAGCATTATCTTCCCTTGGTACCTGTTGAAGTGTAAAAACATCGAAATATCCTGCTAATTTTTTGAGAATATCGAGGTATTCGATTAATGATTAACAAGGAGTCAACATATACTTGCAAATTCTTGATATTCATATTTTTAGCTAGTTCTAATCCTGCAATTAAAGCCCCATACTCTGCATAGGTTCCATTAAAATGATTAGTGATTAACAAGGAGTAAACATATACTTGCAAATTCTTGATATTCATATTTTTAGCTAGTTCTAATCCTGCAATTAAAGCCTCATACTCTGCTTCATTATTAGTAGCAGGAAATTCACATCTAATAGCCTGGGGTAATATGTCCCCCTGTGGCGATTTTAGTAGTATTCCCAATCCTACTCCTCTAACATTAGATGCTCCATCGGTATATAATGTCCAGGATCCTGAGGATTCTCCTAATTGTTGTACTTCTAGGTCTACCTCATCCTGAATGTCACTACTGAAATCAGCCACAAAGTCAGCTAAAGCCTGCGATTTTATGGCATTTCTAGGTTCGCACACTAAGTCATAAGCACTTTACTTTACTGACCACTTGGGCGTCCTGCCTGACATTTCGGGTTTCCTAAGCACATTTCTAACAGGATAATTAGTCTTGACATGAATTCTATGTGTCTCAAAGTAGTGTCTAAGCTTTGTTGATGCCATAACTAGTGCTAGTATCAATTTTTCTAAATGAGAATATCTAGTTTCAGCATCTAACAAACTTTTACTAACATAATAAACAGGATATTGCTGACCTTCATGATCCTTTATAAGGACGGCACTTACAGCATTCCCTGATACTGCGAGGTATAGGGACAGTGGTTCACCATTCTCAGGCTTCATCAGTAGAAGTGCAGTTGAAAGATACTGCTTCAAATCCTGCAGGGCTGCTTCATGCTTCTCACCCCATTCGAACTTCTTGTTCTTCTTCAGGATATCATAAAACTCTTTGCATTTCTCGGAGGATCTTGAAATAAATTTGTTCAATGTTGCGACTCGCCCTGTTAATCATTGAACATCCTTCATATTTGAGGGTGATTTAATATCCAAGATGGCTTTAATCTGCTCCGGGCTTGCCTCTATTCCTCTTTTGGTCACCATATATCCTAGAAACTTTCCTGCCCCCACTCCGAAATGACACTTAGCAGGATTTAGCTTCATGTTATATTGAACCAGGATATCAAATGCTCCTTTAATATCCTGGAGGTGATCCTCAGCCTTTTTAGATTTTACCACCATATTGTCGATGTATACCTCCATTGTGTCCCCCAGCTTATCTTTGAACATCATGTTCACCAATCTCTGGTATGTGGCACCTGCATTTTTCAAACCGAAAGGCACAGCGGTATAACAATAAATACCTATTGGTGTCATAAAGGCAGTATCCTCCTGGTTCGAAGGCTCCATTTGAATCTGCTGAAATCCTGAGGATGCATCCATGAAGGTTAACATCTCATGCCCGGCAGTAGCATCTACCATTGCGTCAATATGAGGAAGAGGAAATGGGTCTTTGGGACAAGCCTTATTCAAGTCTGTGTAATATACACAAACTCTCCATTTCCCATTCTTTTTTTGAACCACGACCACATTTGCTAGCCACTTGGGAAATTTGACTTCCCTGATCATCTTGGACTTCAATAATCTTTCAACTTCCTCTTGGATAATTGTATTTCGTTTAGGAGCGAACTTCCTTCTCTTTTGTTGCACAGGTTTGAATGACCTGTCAATTCCAAGCTTGTGAGTGATAATGTCTTTGGATATACCTATCATATCCTCATGCTTCCATGCAAATGTTGACATCCTGCACTTCAAAAAGTTAGTTAATTGTTCTTCAATATCCTGAGGGATATTGGTTCCTACGAGCACCGAGATATCAGGATTATCCTCATCCAGGATAACTTTCTTCATATCCTGCTCCGAAGCCTCCACGATATCCTGGGCCTGCAACTTTAATTGCTATGATGTACTAGGCTTGGTTGAGGATTTCATTGAGGATGAGTAACATTCTTTTGCCTCCTGCTGATCACTGTCAATCTTGACAACCCCCCAATGGGTGGGGATCTTGATGCATTGATGATAAGTTAATGGCACAACCTTCATATCATGGATCCATGGCCTGCCCAGTATGATGTTATAGCAGGATAGGGAGTCCATCACGCAGAAACGTTGTATCGAGTTGACCCCTTCAACATATACAGGTAACTTTATTTCTCCCACTGTGTTCCTAGCCTCTCCACTGAACCTAACAAGCACGGTGGATTTCGATGTGATATCCATTGGGGATACATTCATTCTTTTCAGAGTCTCTAGTTGGATTATGTTGACGGAGCTGCCATTATCCACCAATATCCTGCGTACAAAATGGTTAGCCACATATAATGTTATTACAAGAGCATCATGGTGAGGATCCTGGACAGTATCCCTGTCATCACTATCGAAAGTGATCACTTTATCAGTTATCAGGGTGGTCATCCTGGCTGGTTTGTCTCCCCTTTTAGTTTTAGCCTCTTTTGCATGCCTCTTGGCCGCAGAATACGAAGTCCCGCAAATGTCGGATCCTCCTGAAATAAAGTTGATTATCTTGGCATCCGCAGGAGGCGATGCCGCTCGTTCAGGATCCTTCTCAGTATCCTGACCCTTATTCTTCTTTTTTCCTAGGAGATCCTTTAGATATCCTTTGCTCAGAAGATAACTTATTTCTTTTCTTAGAGCGATGCAATCTTCAGTCACATGTCCGAAATCTTCGTGGAAGGCACACCATTTGGATTTATCCTTCCAATCAGCTTTTTGTTGATTCTTCCGAGGCCACCTAGCTTTGTCTCC
The DNA here is from genome assembly GCA_030545235.1 of Helianthus tuberosus. NCBI lineage: Eukaryota > Viridiplantae > Streptophyta > Magnoliopsida > Asterales > Asteraceae > Helianthus > Helianthus tuberosus. The sequence continues at coordinate 37,717 of JARYGA010029423.1, read as the reverse complement.
TAAACCCTGCATAGCATACATTAATTCAGGGATGTTAACAGAAAAGCAATATTCAGATAACTCAGGATACTCTTCAGGATCCTCGTCTTCAACAGCATTCACTTTCTTGTTGTCATTTCTACCATACGGCTTAGAGCGATATGGTTTAAACGAGGATTCTGACTTCCTATTAGTCGACTCATATGTAGTGGATGAGTTCATCCTTTCTTGCATTTTCCTATCATCCTCCAGCCTGATATATCTCAAGGCTCTGTTTCGAGCTTCGTCCAAGTTCCTGCAAGGATTCATCACAAGATCCTGATAAAACTAGGAATCCTTTTGTAGTCCCATCTTGAAAGCCTGCACAGCTGTTGCAACATCAAGGTGTGGGATATCCAAGGATTCCCTGCTGAATTTGTTCACGTAATCCCTTAGGGACTCCTGAGGTCCTTGAGTTATCCTGTAAAGATCACTTTTCAGTTTTTCAAAACTCCGACTACAAGAAAACTGACTATTAAATAAATTCACTAAGTGAGCAAAAGATGTAATCGAATGCGGAGGAACATTTAAGAGCCATTTCAAGGCTGATCCTGTTAAGGTAGAACCAAAGCCCTTGCATAAGCATGCTTCCTTGAGGTCTGGAGGAATAGGATTAATCTCCATTCTTCCCTATACTGGGCAATATGCTCTTCAGGATCCGTAGTCCCATCGTAGAGCTTCATGTTGGGGGTTTGAAATCTTTTCGGAATCTCAGCATCACAGATAGGATATGCGAAACGAGATATCCTGTGGCTGTCTTGGGACACTTCCGGAATTGGCTGGACCACTCCAGGTACACTGGATATCATGTCCTTCAATTTCTGAAGCTCCCTAGTAAATGTTGACGTCATACCTGCATCCTGCAAAGATCCACTATTGTTAGTAGCATGAATATTATTGTTTGACACGTTACCAGTCTGGGGATTCTGGCCATATCCTGAAACATATCCTGAGCTCCTCACAGTTGGCATCCTGATCGAGGAGGGTATTTCAGGAGTATGATTCTGGGAATGACTAGGCACAATATTCCCCCTATTATCCTCAGTATACACAGCTGAACTGAAGTTCAAAGTTCTGGGTTGTAAAGGAGTAACAATATCCTCAGCGGATCTGCTTGAGCTAGCTTTTAAGAGTTGTATTTCTCTTAACAGCATTTGGTTAGTTTCCTGTTGCTGCCTCATTTGTTCCTGCACACTTCCAAATAAAGTTAGAATTTCATCATTAGAGGCTAAAACGGGAGCAGATCCCTGAACACTCCGAGTAGGGATAATATCCTGAGGTTGTGAAGAAGCTGGCATCCTTGGAGGAGGTGGAGGAAGCACCGAACCGGTAGTAGCAGAAGTCGTAGCAGACACAGTGGAGGAGCTCATGTTTAATCTTGAGGTCATTGTAAACAATGTGGCAAGAAGTTTTGAAAACAGAAAACCGATTAACGATTTCACAAAGATTTTTAGTAAAGGTAGCACCACTTGCCCCACGGTGGGCGCCAAATTGTTTTGGTCAAAAATTACCGAAGCAATTAAGTGATCAAATTAGTTAAGTGAGGTAGTGTGCTAAAAAGCGTGTTGGAAATATGCTGGTTAAGTTGTTTGTAAAAACAGTTTTCAGGATACGGCTCAGGATATTGAGCTGTGTCTATGATCAAACTATGAGCAAAAAGTAAAGGAAATGGCACGAGATGTACGAGGAAAGCCCTTGATCAATCTAGATCGCCGGCATAAAACCTCGGGAGCTGTCAATCGCAGCTGCCTAGTTCTTCTTATTACTTCAAACGTCAGGATACAGTGCAGGATATCGACCAGATTGCTAAGTGTTACAATACTTTTTTGTGAAAGTGATAATTGCGAGAGAACGAGTGTAAGAGTGTAGTGAGTGTGATTGTGATTTCCTATTTGATCTGATATACCCACCTACTTATAGTAACAAAATACAAACTAAAATCCCTATAAATATGGGATGCTCCCGACTATTCCATTGTTAACATTGTAGACCGAGTAATGCGGCTTCAACGTCTTCATTTGAACAACTTAGACCGAGTCTCCCGGAGAAAGAGTCTTCGTGAACGTTGGGCACCTGGACGCGTACTCCTGCACACAACCCGTTAGTAATCCTGAGGATACCATTCAGGATGTTACCAATATCCTGAATGAGCATCCCGGATATGAACAGATATCATACAACCAAGATATAAGTCAAGATATTTCCCAGGATATAAGCTTAAAATTTCACCCCTAACATTTAGCATTAGGGTTTAACTTTATAGTTTAGAATTAGGGTATAGCTTTAGGGTTTAGGGTTTAGGATTAAGGTTTTGCATTAGTGTTTAGGGTTTAAGGTTTACAACACTTATTTTTTAATTTTAAACATGTATATACATATATGTCTAATTGACAATATACATATATGTATAGTTAAAAGATTAACAATATACACATGTGTATAAATCCTAAAAAAAATTAAAAAAAATTAAAAAAAAATAAAACCTTAAAGAAAAAGCTCCGATTTTTCAAACAAAAAAAAATTGCATTTTTTCCACCTTTTTTTTTTTGCATTTTTTGCTTAGAGAAAATGTGTGGTCCAGATTGCTTCTCAAGTTTCTCAAATAGGGTGGACTTCTCTTAAGATCCCTACCCTATATATATATCCAAAGAGAGAGAGAGAGAGAAACGAGATCAAGAGAAAACGCTTTAAAGTGTGAAAACGGTGAGAACGATTCTCAGCCACAAGATTTAGTGATTTGTGGCTAAGATTGATGTGTTGTCATTTTTGTAAATACTAGGGGCCTTGGAACTATCAGGATGAGTAAAATAGGAAGACCCTAACAAGGGTGCACATGTTAATCACACGTCAATTTCTCCTACAATATTTAAACGTCCATAACTTTTTTATACGTGATTATTTTTTTTAATTACACCAAAAAATCCAGCGTTTTCTTATCTTTCCAATGAGGATACTATTGATATATTTTTCTAGAAAAAATGAATTGGATTTTTTATGACGTTTTCAACTTTGTGTTTTTATGGTGTTTTCAACTGGGTTTTTATGGTGTTTTTCTGAACTAGGTTTTCATGGCGTTTTCAACTAGGTTTTTCTATGGTGTTTTTCTAAACGAAGTGCTTTTATGACGTTTTCAACTGGGATTTTCATGGTTTTATCTAAAATGGGTGTTTTATGGTGTTTTCAACTGGTTTTTTTCATAACGTTTTTATGAGTTGTGTGGTTTTATGGCGTTTTTATTTGGACATCCAATTCGTGTCATTTTTATTTCAAAAGTATAACAATAGTATACTTGTTGGAAAGATGATAAAATACTCTATTTTATGGTGTGATTTAAAAATATATAATCACGTAAAAAAGTTATGGGAGTTTAAAAAAAGATGGCGGAATATGCATGTGTATGGTATTTGGCATGTGAGTGCCATGTGCAGGGGCTTTTTGACAATATTACCCTTGGTGTAAGTTAGCATCAACGCCAAATATCAACACCAAAATTGGTCTCGCCGTTTTCACACTTTTAAACGTTTTCTCCAGGTCCTGCCCATATATATATATAGGGGAAGGTTCATTGGGGAACACTAAAAAAGTGGGGAACAGCGGGGAACCGACTCAAACTAACTCTGATTGAACTCATTCCAGCGGCGTTGGAACCGGCTTGTCGAGCCCTAACTAGAATCTCTTAACCCTAAACCCTAAATCCTAACTCCTAAACTCCAAACCCTAAAGCTAAAAAATAAGGCTAAAACTTAAGCTAAACCGTAAAATCTAAACTATAAACCCTAAAAGCTAAACCCTAAAGGCTAAAACTAAATCTAAACCCTAAAGCTAAACCCTAAACACTAAAGCTAAACCCTAAAGCTAAACCCTAAAGCCAAACCCTAAAAGCCAAACCCTAATATATTTAGGGTTTAGGGGTTATGATTTAGGGTTTAGGGTTAAGAGATCCTAGTTAGGGTTCGATGAGCAGGTTCCAACGCCGCTGGATTGAGTCCAATCGGAGTTCGTTTGAGTCGGTTCCCCACTGTTCCCCATTTTTTTATTGTTCCCCAATGAACCCCACATTATATATCATCATCATCATCATACTCGGTAAATCTCACCAATAGCAAAGCTAACGTGGGGTCTGAGGAGGGTAAGATGTAGACAGCCTTACCTCTAACTTTTTTACGTGATTATATTTTATCAAACTAACTCTGATTGAACTCATTCCAGCTAACGTTGGAACAGCCTTACCTCTACCCCAAGTTTAGTAGGTTTTTCAAGCAATGGGCGGCTTGCTTTGAGGACAAGGCTCAGGGGCTATAAATAAATTACCAAATATCACTTGTAGGATGTGCATTTGTGAGCCACCACCCCGAGGGAGCTCACTCGGGGTGGATGATTATCTTTGTGTTTTTTATCCGAATTAATACTATCTTTGTTCAATCCTTATTGTTCATTTATCTTTTAGTGTTTATTTGTTTATTCATGGCTCGAATCACCCGTCTCATCCTTATTAACCGAATCAAGACCGAAACCGGATGGTACGGACTTATCACTATATAACAAATTAGTCGCATCACTAGTTTATAACTCCCTCGTCTATCCAATGTTTTATGATCAACGTATGGTGTTTTGTTGATTATTTTATGTTTCTAAGAATGGTGTTTTATGATCAATGTATGGTTTTAATATCAATCAGTATTGTTTTATCCAAAAAAATTGCATCAACCTTTTTGCTATTTGCAGGTATAAAACACCATATAGATTCCAAAAAACACGACGACTTGAATCGTAATAAAGTCAAGGTGTTTTAACATCTGGAATGATTGTATTGTAATTCAAGTCTTGATATTTTAACACCATTTGGGAATGATTTGTGTTGCTATGCCAAATGTTAAAACACAATGACTTTAAAAGCAATCATTCCAGAAGTTAAAATACTATGACTTGAATCACAATACAATGTTTCTAGATGTTTAAAACACCACTCCTTGAATTTTAATACAATTCGTCCAGATGTTAAAAATCATGACTTGAATAGCAAAACAATCACTCCATATGTTAAAACATCATCACTTGAATCATAAAACTATTAAACACCACGCCTTGAATCTTATATAGTTTCTTCCATATATCAAGCAAGAAACACATGCGTTATAACATGGTGTTTTGCACCCAAACACAATCAAGCATGAATAGTTAGGAGATGAGGAACCATCGAAAGAAAAAAGCCACAGATGTTGTTAGAGGGAGGTTTAGGGTTTTTTTTGTGGTGGTCAGGGGTAGCAGTTCGTGACATAGTAGAGTGGGGGAGAATCCCTGATTTTATGCTTGAATATCGTGGTTATAAGATGAAAGTGTTACAGTTTCTTAATTTAAATGGAGTTTACTGACACTCTTTTTTTAAATGTCAATGTTTATTCACTCCTAATTTACACTAATTAATCATAATCTACTCCTTGCTTGGGATTGAACCCAAGACCTTCCCCTAAGATACAAGAGTCTCTACCAAGTGAGTTAGCCCTATCAAATCAAATAAGTGATTAAAATTTAAAAACATGATTTACATTTTTGTCATTGTGATCTCGGACATTAAAAATTAGATCTAAGGGTGTAAAATACTTCTTACACTTCTTAGATTAAACACCCTTTGTAAGATAAGCTCACCCTCATATCTTATTACTATTATATCTAACTAGGTTAGAGCCCGCGTGTACACGCGGTTTAACAAATAAAAATACTCAGAAGTTTGAACAACACTTTCCAAAGTTTTGTGCGAGTTAGCTTAAATCAATCAAGACTTGGTTTTTAGACACAAAAATGAATTTAGATCTTCACAAAACTTAATGAAAATATACACAAGTGAAATTGAACCAACGTTCCTAGATGATGATGAAGGCCATCGAGCAGAAATACCATCACTTAAAACACATGTGAAACTGAATACACTTGTATTTGCACCCAACATCTATTTGAATCGTACATAACCAACAACCAATGACACATTCTGATACAAACAACTTCCTAGATACATGGCCGCCCTGCTATTACTCGCATTTAAAAGAGTGAATATTTATAATAGGCAGTAGACTACATCAACCACACCATTATAGAAAGAAATTTCCACATCGTTATATCGTAGTACCAAATATTATTACGCTGAATAACTCACACTTTATAACTGATAAACTAATTATTTTTTTCGGTAGTTACAAAAATGCACATCGTAATACCAGATCTGAATAATTGCTAAATAAAACTATAGTATTCTAATTCTAGCTCATAATAAATCAAAATTATGCATTCCTATGTACAAAGTCAAAATACTAAGTCAAAGCTAAAATAATTGATGCAGGAGCTTAAAAAGTCAAAAGAAAAGAGAATAATAACCTCAAACAAGAAACTTCTCAAGTATAAGCGAAGAATAATACATAATCTATCATAACTGAAAATTTGTATAACTAATATAAAAGTCCAATAAAGATATAAAAAAATGATTAAGAGTCTTACCATCATCCACCTACACCTTAGGGTAACATGACAAACAATTTTATCACGCAATGTAGCAGCAATTCATGATGTTTGGTTCATCTACATATCTACACATATTTAATAAAGAAAAATAGTAATTGACCATTCAGATATTAGTAAAAACTAATAGGACTACATGATGAAGGCTCAATGAGTTATCGAGCTTTTCAGGTGAGCTCTAAAAGGCATCATGAAGGCTCATCGAGCTACCAAGCCAAATGCGAGCTTAGCTTAAAGTTGTCAAGAGCTCGACTTGGATCTCTTGCATAAGATGTATATAAAAAGCAGAATTTACCTGAAGTATATTAAATAAATACTAAACATATAATGTCAAACGAATACATAATTATGTGTACAATAAGGAATTAACCACTTACAGCTGTTCATGAAGTTGTCAAGGACTTTAACCCATACATGGGCCTCGAGCAACGTTCAAAAGTCATTAGTTGTTGATATTTGCTCAACATCCATGTACAACCATTATCACTAATCTCCCACAAATCTAAAGACAAAAACAGAAGAATCTACTTTGTTGAGTTTTATAATCAATCACCTAAAAGAAAAAAAAAACTTTAACCATTTTATACAAGGAATAAACATATATAGATGGCAACAATAATAAAAAACGTAAATTGATGATATAAAGTTGGGTCTCAGACCCATCGTCACGTTAACTATATTGTCTATGAACAACACTATATAGGGGTGTTCAGGGTCAGGTTTACGCGGTTTTAGGTAAAACCATGAAACAAACCATTAGTAAGACTTTTATTACAAACAAAATAAAACCATTGAAACTCAGAATCAAACCAAACCATTACTAACGGTCTTATTCAGGCAAAATCGAGAACTTGCTTAAGATAAATAGTGAATAATATCTATGCAAAACAACAATAAAAAATTATGCATAATACAAACAGGTAGCATCAATAAAGTTTAAAACTCAAAACCCCAACCATGTATTACTAATCTTAAGAAAAACAATACAAAAAGGGCTCAGTTGGGTTTAGAATAATCCAATCGTTTAGTTATATATTTATTCAACTCCATTAATTTTATTTTCTAAATGTATGTAACTAACTGGTTGTAAAATTATATTGTCAATTTGTGCCCCGTTTTGTGTATTCCACTTGGTGCAAAAGCTAGCATTATCCATCTTCAAAATTGAAGCATTGCAAACATGTCAGCAAAAATAATTCGCTTGTAAATGTTGTAACAAAGTTGAGCATAATCATTTAAATGATTAAAATCCAAATATATTTTAAAGGTTTTGTATATGTCACAACCTGTTTCACAAATCGTTAGCCCAGAAGATCTTTTCATGCCAAAACCCTATTTTGGCTAATAGAAATTTCACCTATCGATGTATGACGATCTAATATCAAACCCAAATGTAACATGATTATCAAAGTACTATTCACGCATATCTCTATTTATAAACTTGAAAGTAAGACTAACAATGGAGAGATTTAGTGAAGGAAACTTACGGCTCCGATTAGAAGACTCTACCCGATTGCTCACGTTGAGATGACGGTGCAAGGGATTACGCTTGTTGATTGTAAAAGGGAAACGTGAATGGAGAGGAGAGAAATCGGTGTGAAACAGGGGACGATTGGAAAGGAGGGGCGTAAACGTAATGGAATTAGGGTTTCATCTGGGTTATAAGAAATTTATAGGATCCGTATAAATGTTTTGTGGTGCGGGTTAGATCCGCGAGTTTTTTAAGACGGGTCAATATATTTGAGCGGGGAAACCTTTGGGAGGAGAGATTTGGTGAGGACACGTGTACACCAATTGGATTCCTTTATTATATAGTAAGATACCGTTAGATATTTTATATATACTCAAATGAATATATTGATATAGCTTTTGACACTGTATATTAACTAATTACGATTATGTATATATTTCAAAATAGTATAGTATTTTAATCATCAAAGTAATCACCAATATATAGAGAGTAATTTAGACGGTTTTGTTTTATTTTAAATGGATCAAATAAAAATTATGTCTAATATTTATCAATCATTCTTTATTTACTTTGTAATATAAAAGAAAAAATGTCATTATTATTTAAACGGGTCAAATTTAACTACTAATATTAAATAATGATAATAGTGTGACAAATAAAACAATAAATGTTATGTAAAAAGAACTATTTACAGAGTTATGATGTACTATTACATTTTTACTTTTGTAAGTATTAGTTCTAATTATAATTTTGTATTTTTTTATTCAACGTTTCATGTAAATTTATTTAAAATATTTAATTATCAAACATATTAGTTTAGCCCATGTATCACACAGATAACTAATCTAGTATACATATGTATTATGTTGGTAAAAATGTTGTAAATACAAAAAAGTAATCAGTTAATGGTACATAGCCAATGACTTCTAGCTCAAGTGGTAGGAGAACTTGAGTTTTTCTTTGAACGCCAATGACTTCTAGCTCATGTGGTAGGAGGGCTTGAGTTTTTCTTTGAAGACTCAAGTTCAATTTCCATTTGGTGCAAAAAAGGAGTGAGGTACTGGTGGGCAGTGATAGGAGACCCAGGGATACCTAGGTTCGATCCTTAAGCCAAACGGGTTTTACCGGTAATTTTACCGTCGTGCCTGTGGGTGGGTTACCGGGTTTTCCCTATAATTGGTGTTGGGCGACTTGGGTTACTCTCGGAGTACTCTGTTTGTCCAGTGGGTGCCACAAGAGTGTCCGGGATTGATTTATTGGCCGTTAAAAAAAATTAATGATACATAAAAGGTAACCATTTTTTTAAGAATTTTCTTAGACCATGTGTAGTCGTTGGGATGAATAATGCCCCATCCTAGTGCGTTTTGTGACATGTGGCAGCTCAGTCAATGAAGCATTATTAGGCGTTTTTACAAAAGGGGTGAGGGGTGTAGTGGGGATGTGGGGATTGTAGGGCATTATGTTTGTAATAAAATAAAATAAAAAAAAAACATTTAAAAATCTTATTAGACAAAACAAATGAAGTTGAATGTGATTAGTCAAGTTATTCCCCCATTTGGCCTGATTTAAAAAACGCTAAGGGGCTTTTTTGCAAGATCACGCCCAATCACGCCCAAAGGGGTAGAGGTGGGGCAATATTGGACGTTATTGAGGGAAAATTAAAAAAAAAACGCCAACTACGCATGTTCTTAATCATGTTGTTTATAAGATTTCAACCAATTTAAAGATTTTGTTTCATTAACGAGTCACCGATCTCATTGGTTGACTTTTAAGTGTTTGACAAATATATAATATGTAATAAGAAGTAAACACCACCTAAACCTAATAAAATATGTCTTTCACGATTTTGTCTTATAAATTTGAAACGTGTCCATAGTCTATTGTTGTGGAAAGAAGTCAACAAGTATAAAAACATTATTTTACTGATTATAATAATTTAATACTTTTTTTTTAACGACCAACAAAAAATTTTATTCCATACTAGCGAGGCGCTAGGCACCAAATTTACAAGAAAAGTAAGTACCAGATTACATCCACTCTTCACCCCAAAACAGAATAATCAGATTACAAGTGTTTAATTAGGAGAAGATGTTGAACTTCTTCCAATCCTCCCATGTTATGCGAAGTTCTTTCGACCTGTGTTTAACCCAAAGATAACCCGCCGATTTTGTTACTTCCAGAACCTTAGTAACATCAGGCTAAGTATTATTAAATACCACTTCATTTCGCGTACGCCAAATGCACCAGAAGACAACTAGAATAATTTCATGCAAAGCTTTTTTCTTCTTCCGCGATCCTGGGCTGAAGGCATGTAATTCCAGAAGATCCTTAATGTCAAAAGCCAAAATGGGAGGGATTTTACACCAAATTGCTATATTCTGCCACACTAGTTGAGCGAAATGACAAGATACAAAGAGATGATCGCACGACTCCTCATATTCGGCGCATAAAGCACAATGCGTACCAGATACGGGAATGTTTCTCTTTGCTAAAGCCACTCTAGTTGCCAATCTCTCTTTCTCTGCTCTCCATGCTACCATGCTAACTTTTTTTGGGACCCAATTATTCCATGCAAACACGTAGTTTGGATTCGTTCTATTGAATTCGCTGGTGATTACTTTAATGCTTGAAACTGAAAATGTATCAGAAGAGTGGAGATTCCAAGTACTTTTATCTCTACCTGACGACAAGACTACCGCTTCCAAAATTACCAACATATGTTGCATTTCCTGTTGCTCCCCGATAGAGGATATGGGCCTGGCCCAATCCCAGTTAACAATCTGCCCTGTGTTTGACAACTGGAGACGTGTAGCAACCGAGCATAGTTTTGAGTTTTCCAACCTGAACAAACTTGGAAAGCTGAGGTAGAGAGGTTCCTCACCAATCCAGCAGTCTAACCAGAACTGAGTGTCTTCCCCATTTGCGACAATATTTGAAATGGCTTTTTCCAGATCTACTCCCACTTTTAGAAAATGATTTTTTATGTTGACAATTTGTTTCCACGGACCGGCAATAGAGACTTTCGCTGGAATGGTAGACCATGCTCTTGAATTATGATGAATTGACCATATTACATTCCTCCAAAGTCTGGATTTTTCCGTTTTAAACCGCCACCACCACTTAGCAAGCATCGCTAAGTTAGCGTCTTTAAGGGATCCGAAACCCAACCCACCATATTCAACCGGAGCAATAGTTTTTTTCCCACGCAACCCAATTCATTTTTGCCTTTTCTTCTGAGCCTCCCCAAAAAAATACCCTTCTAAACCTTTCTAATGAATCCAAAACTTGTGATGGGGCTTTAAACAATGAGAAAAAATAAGTAGGTAAGGAGCTTAATACCGACTTGAGAAGTGTGATCCGACCTCCATACGATAAATGCTTTGCTTTCCAAAGTGATAGTCGGTTCCTGAAGATATACAAAACCGGCTTCCAACTTTTTATGAGGTTCATATTGGCGCCCACTAGTAAACCAAGATGCCTAAATGGGAAGGAACCTTGTTTACAATTTACCAAAGCAGCCATGTTTTGTACTTCAAAATCACTCACCCTGATGCCGTACATACTACATTTTGGAATATTCACTTTCAGTCCGGATGTAAGGTAGAAGCACCTTAATATTCTACGAAGATTAACCACGTTTGCCACCGACCATTCGCCAATAAACATAACGTCATCAGCATATATAAAGTGCGATAAATAGGGCCCACCCCCCGCACACTTCAAGCCGTTGAACAGGCCAATAGAGGTAGCCCGTTTCATAATACCGGTGAGAGCTTCCATTGCAATAACGAACAAGAACGGAGACAATGGGTCACCCTGTCGGAGACCACGCGTACACTCAAATTCTAAAGTTGGTGATCCGTTCACTAATACCGACGCCTTAGCCGAATGCAATGTGGCTAAAATCCAACCCCTCCACCGAATCGGGAAATTCATATGCTCCATAATTGAGTTTAAAAAACCCCCAATTAACTGAATCATAGGCTTTATGAATGTCCACTTTAAAGAACATACCCTTCTTTTTCGATTTTTTCATCCACCCCATGAGTTCATTAAGGATAAGTGGCCCATCCATTATACTCCTACCTGCCAGGAAGGCTGATTGTTCTTCCAAAATCAACTTCCCAATTACCCCTTTAAGACGGTTTACCAGCACTTTCGAGATCACTTTGTTTATTACACCAATTAAGCTAATAGGACGAAAGTCAGACGGGCTTACCGGGTCTTTTACCTTAATACTAAAACTGACTTGTTGGGCTTTAAAGGGTTACCCTGGCTTAGCGGGTTTTTTAAAGGTAAACTTCATTAAAAAAATGGCAAACTTGAAACCAAGACGGCTATAATCACTGACATTACATAGTTACAAATTTATATCAATGGTTGTTGGTTATGACTTTTGACAAACTAGTCCGCGATCGTATATCAACAAAACATAACACACTTTTTATAGTAGTATTAGTCTAATCAAATAAGGGTTATTGGATTTTAATAATCCAAAGTTTCACATGTTGATCATAATAATCTTAACTTTAAGAATTCCCTCCAATGATCTTAACTTGTAAGAATTTGGAGCTCATTATCCTTTTAAAACATATAAGAATTTGACATTCTCAATATGTTCAAGTGCATCTGCAACCGCCTTAATTGAATTAAGTGCATCTATAGTTTGAAAAGGATCGATGGAGACCAAATTCTTACATATTGAGATCGCTAGATAGAATTTATAAAGTTGGGATTATTATCGGCCAACATATGAAATTTAAGATTATTAAAATCGAATAACCCATAAAATAAAAGTTGTTAATATAAAGTTGTGAGTCTCTAAGTTACGTTGTAATACGGTACCGCTTCAACACAGATAGTGGAAAAATATAGAAACAGGCTTGTATCGAACCCTAAAAATATATACGGGTACCTATGTTGTTCGGGCAGAATCGTTTCAGTAAAAAATATTGGTATTACAAAATAGAAATTTTATGTGCATTATTTTAATTACACAAAAGTTGTTTCATATGACCTAAAAAGAAAGTAATATGATGCCCAAAAGGATTTAACACGGGTTTTACATCAGTCAGAAACTAGAGAAAATACATCCAGACTGATTCCAATAATATTAATACCGAGTCTGATATTGTTTGGGGGAAATTGGCCTGCAATAATCTCACCTAAACCTTATTGACCATTAATAATCCCATCTCAGAATATTTCTCCCACCAGTCCCACCTTTCACATATTTTTCCTACAATGATCCCCCGTTAAAAAAACTTAACGGAGTTAAGCTTTTTTTCCAAATTACAAACAGATTTTTTTGGGCTTTTGATTAAAACGACGATACGAGTCCATTGATGTAAAACTTGCCTCGAAACGGTGTTCCAAACGATAAAAACGACGCTTCAATTCGGGTGTTTAAATTTCCAATTAACCAAAATCAAGTCACTTGGAGCACCATTTCGAAGTAAGTTTTACATCTCGAAGTAAGTTTTACATCAATGGACTCGTATCATCGTTCTGATCAAAAGCCCTAAAAAATTTGTTTGTAATTTGGAAAAAAGCTTAACTCCGCTAAGTTTTTTTAACGGGGGACCATTGTAGGAAAAATATGTGAAAGGTAGGACTGGTGGGGGGAATATTCTGAGGTGGGATTATTAATGGCCAATAAGGTCAATGTGGAATTATTACAGGCCAATTCCCCATTGTTTGGTGGGTATCGGTGTGGCTCATTTTGGTACCGGTACTCGGTATAGTTTACGATACCAAAACACGTTTTACGAATATCATAACCAATTCCGATAATACCAATACTAGTACCGATGTTGTTTGGACAGTATCCGTTTGATTTATTACGAAACCAGTATTCGGTATAGTTGAATACATTTCGTTTTCAAACAATTTTATATTGGAATGTTAAACACAACTATGTATTTAGTGTTTTAAAAATATTAACAAATACCGGTTATTAGAGAAAAATTATAGTAATGTTATGAATGAGTCATTTATATGGTGACTCTCCACATACATAACTCATATCTCTTCATTTTCTTTTGTATTAATGTATATGCCTAAATATATAGAGGCATTTGTATATGGTGAAGATTGATTAATGAATAAGAATTCTCCATGTTCTATTCTCTACATGATTTTATAGTTTTGTTCTCATGTTTATATACTTATATATTAGTTGCTAATAGACCATTGTTTTACAACACGTTATCAGCACGACGGTGTTTTTGTCGAAAAAAAACCATAGCGGTAGTGATTCTCTATTGTTTTGTTCAAGTTAATATTGCCTACTGGAGCCACCAACTGCGAGTCTCACTTGACAACATCTATCACCAAAATCCCACCCATCGCTCGTTTGACGGGGCGTTCCATTCCGCAATCACGAACCTATCTCAAGTGGCAAATAAGGTAACAACATAAAAACTTATTGCTCATAATACATATACACATCCTGTTGATATGAATTGACGAATCATAATATTAAATTGATTTGAATTGAATTTTAATTTGGAAATGGGAGTTTGTTGTATGGGACAACAGATTCAAAGATTATTTAACTATTTAATTAAATCTCTGTTTTGATTCAATTTATATCAATCTCAAAAGATTATTTAAATAATGGAGACGTTATACCGTTGTATTTACAATTTTAGAGGACTATTTAAGTTTCAGTTTTTGATATAATATATTTCTAAGTGCAAAAATATTGATATTTTGTTATTTAGTATATTTTAATTTATTGATAAGACAAAATATGAATTGAGGACATATACCCCAAAATATTGATTTCGGTGCATACATAAAATATATAGTTAAAAAAAATTTACCCTTTCATATTAGATACCGTATTACTCATTATTTTAATGAACAATATGTAGACTACTTCTTAATTTATTTTTAGTGCTTGGATAAGAATATATGAACACAATGGTAAAAAAAATGAATTTAGATGGTTGCATAGAAACACAAGAGCATACACCAAGTAATTGGATTTAATTAAATTTGCTTCTTGTTATGGTGATTTTGATTATATTGATATGTTGGTATCTTATTCATAAAGTTGGATCAGATATATGTTATATATGAATATTTGAAATATTTGCATGGTAAGATATTATATTTATAGCATGACCCTTGTGATACTTTTACGATTATATGGAACTACATAATTTATTATTGTAGAAAGTAAAAAAAAAAGGTGGGCTTATTTACTAGTAAACAAATGATAATATGTTAAAATCATAGTTTCAAATTAACATGACAGATATGTATACGTGAGATATTTTTTTGTTACACTATAATTAATTATACCATGATAATTTATTTAAAAAAAAAGTTTGACGCTTTTTAATTGATCGAAAAGAATATCTTATCTCATAAATTTTTACTAGTCTTATCTCATAAAGTTTTACTACTCAATCAAGGACATAATATATACATTTTTTCTGTTAAACCCCAAGTGAAGTCCTTTTTATTCCTTTAACTAAAATTATTTGCTTCTTGGCCGTAAAAAAGATAAAATATTAATGTGGATCGTAATTAATTGTTTTCATTAGTCATTGTTAATATATAGCATGCCAAAGGACTTTTACACAATTAGATATAAATGAGTTATAATGTGGATCGTAATTAATTGTTTTCATTAGTCATTGTTAATATATAGCATGCCAAAGGACTTTTACACAATTAAATATAAATGAGTTATGTGTGTAGTGCTCATTGGAAACATCACGTGATTTAGTTTTAAATAAAGTATACAATCTATAATGCAATGCATTATTATTGTTATAGCATGATTATAAAAATAAAATTTGGTATTTATACTAGGGTTATACTAGCATTTATAACAGATTTTGCATATAAGAAATTCATGTAATTGATTCCTATTGCTAGATATCATTATTTGTTATTAGAGAAACCCTTTCTAGCGATGTCGGTATTTCTCATGCATTCATTAGGCTATGTCATAATGTTTAATAATTTAATTTTTGATTAATTATTATTATTGCTTGTATAAAATAATGACCATTGCTATATGATTCATATGTGCAATATATAGATTGTTTATTTGATGCCATTAGTTTTTTTTAATATCAATATTTGAGAAGAAAAAATTGAGTACGCTATGTAGTTCATCAATATTCCAATTTTCAAATAATAAATGATCTGAGAACTTGAAAGAGATATATGTTTAAGTTTCAAAGTAAGTAACGAATATATATAAGATATCTTTGTGATTGGTTATATCATATGTTTGTGATTGGTTATACCATGATAAGTTATTACATAAATTATATACGTTTGCTTATTAGTGATGAAAAGGTTTCTTATTTCATAAAGGCCTATTATAAGTTGTTTTTATATGATGATATGCTATGAGATCATGTATTGAATGATTTGTAACTATCTATATCTTGTATTCTATATGCTATCATTTCTTTGCATCGATAATATTGAATGGAACGATTAAACCAGATCATGGTTTATTGTCACTCTCATGAAAGAGGAGAAATATGCGTAGATTTGACACCCAAAGTGTCATACTCCATGTATCTCATTATCAAGTTTTAAATGGTCGTGAGATGTTAGACCGGTAATATTATATGACTCGGACAACAAAGAGAAGTTTATTTATAAGGGAAAATCGGATAAAACAAACTTTGTTCGTCAAACCTCAAATATGATCCTAAGGTAGCAATATCATTAAAAAGAAACAAAAGGTTCTAAATGAATTTAGATTTATATGTCCGAGTAAATAATGGAAACCGTGAAAATTGTTTGGTTTTACTTTGATCCATGAAATGAATATATATTGATCATTGTGATCATTGAGAAAAATACAATGATGGTCATGTTGATAATGAGATCAACCATTAGAAATTATAATGAGATCGACTACAATAATTGAAATGATAGTCATGATGAGATCGACTATTAGAATTGTAACAATAGTCATAATGTAATCGACCACCAAGAGTGGCAAACTAAGGAATGACCATATAACATGATGGTTTAAACTTTGAAGTTATAATACATTCTCTTGTATCTTACATTTTGTATTACATACGTGCAAGTAATACATATGCGATCATAATTCAAAGGTTTATGGATCATAAGTATTTAGTTAGTTGGCATGACCGGTTAGACCACACCGAGTCATTAATGATGATGTGAAAAGTATCGAAGAACCAGAAGATTATCTTGATAATTATACATGTCATGTTTGCTCTCAAGTGAAGTTAAGTACTGATCAACAAAAGTAGGGTGTGAATCCCCAAATATTCTGGAAATGATAACGGAAATAAATATACAAACATGATACCATTTAGTATTTTAAAATCGATGCATCGTCTAAATGGTTATCAAATCCACAACCTGAAGCTTGTGTGATTGTGGCTTAGCTAATGTGACAGCAAGCATATTAATCCAG
This sequence comes from Helianthus tuberosus, assembly GCA_030545235.1. NCBI lineage: Eukaryota > Viridiplantae > Streptophyta > Magnoliopsida > Asterales > Asteraceae > Helianthus > Helianthus tuberosus. The sequence continues at coordinate 20,288 of JARYGA010029423.1, read as the reverse complement.
ATTAGTATATTTATTTGATAATAATGAATTTGATTCACAAATTATTAACACGCATTGGAATAAGTGTTATTGTTGAGATAATCACTAAACGTCTATTATTGGTTACAAAGCCAATGATCATGAGAGGAGCAAAAGTTCATTTAAGTACATGTAATTTTATATATAGTACCATCAATTCACATCAAGCCAATAAGTGATAGTTCTCCCCATACAGTTGGTTTTTGCTCAGGAACCAAAGATGTCTCATCAAAGATTTTGGTTGTGCGACATATATTGAAACTCATCCACCACACCGCAAAAAGATGGGACTTCTAAAAAGTTTGAGAATATGTTGGGTATAAATAATCGTCTATGATTAAATACTTAAAGCCATTAGTGAGAAATTCATTTATGGCTCATTGGTTTTCACTTTAGTGAATGAATGTTCCCAACATTAGGGGGATATAACAAGCAGTTGGAAAGTGAAAAGTGAAATGAATTATCATGTCATCTTGATCCTTAGACTATAAACTATGAACTAGAAGTTTAAAGTATAATTCATTTACCAATAGTAAAGAACAAATTACCAGACAAGTTCACTGACCTAAATAGAGTGACTAAGTAAGTCACATAATCAACTGCTTATGCTCCAATTATATTTGTGTCCCAAGAGGACATAATATATTTTTGTAATGAGTCTATTGCACGCCTAAAGCGTGGTAGACTATTTGATTCCAATAATAAAATTCCTCGAAAATTGGAGCAAGTAATTAAGATGGTCAAGTCGAGGTTATAGTAATAAGATCTCCTGAAGAGATAATAGACATGATCGTTCAAGAAGAATCTCAGGTACCTGAAAATAAAGAGATCTCGATAAGTTGTATCATGTCTAAGATATGTATGGAATCGAAATAAAAATCGACGTCGTTATACTTTTGTATATAATGTAGCGCTTAAAAATGATTAAATGATGAGGATCAAGATTTAAGATCTGCATATGAATGAATATTAAGAAATGATTGGCCAAAATAGAAAGACGCAAATAAGGCAGAGTTCGGTTCTCTAATGAAATGGAAAGTTTATGGACCAACAGTCCATACAACTAAAGTTGTAAAATATGATGGATACAAAAGTGTCTTTTATGTGAATCAAGTGAAAATCAAATTAAGTGATATAAGTCAAAATTGGTGACACAAGAATTTTCACAAAGACCTATGATTGATTATGAGAAAATGTATTCTCCAGTGGTGGATGCATTGACTTTCCAATATCTTATTAGTCTGGTAATATATAAAAGAGAATTGACATGCGTCTTATGAAAGTTATGTATCACTTGATACTAAATCATATAAAATAAGTTCTTGAGAATATTATGATTATTATGTAAATTCTGATCTGAATACATATACATGTTGTATATGTTATTGAATTGAATATAATTGGAACTCCCCATGAGTATCCTAAAGCATTTGAGTGCTTAAGAGGTTAATTGAAACACCTTATGGATGTAATTATTGTGCACCAATACTCCAATAAACATACATAGAAAATGCGTACCTGGTTGTTATGGCATCTCAATGTACACAGTGTACAAACATAGTACAATATGGATTTTGGAGATAAAAGTAAGTGTTCATGATATTTTTGCATATGATATAGATATCTACGTGTTAAAAGGGTAAAATTTATGTAGCAAAACTTCTAAAGAGTGAAAGCACATTCATATTTGGATAAGATGGAAAGAATTCCCTCATGGATTGATAATGCTAGAAGCATTAATGATGTAAAAACCGCAAGAACGTATTATATGAAGTTGACAAAATACGTATGGACTAAAATAGTTGGGTCGAGTGTTGTACAACTCGAGATATTCACATAAAGAGGGATATAAGTTTACTTAAATTAGCCATGTTCTATGAACATTCTACTTTTAAAAGTTCACTATAATCGCAATTTACAGTAATGATTCTAGGCATCATTGAGAGAAATTGTCGAGCTTTTAGAGGGAGAATTTTTGATTGACCTTGGCACAATCTAATTATTATTTGAACTGCAGTTCGAGTATATATGTAATCATATTTTACTAATCCCTCAAGTACATCTAGAAGATAATGTTTGGATATTTTAGTATGGACATAGTTGAACCTTAAAGTATGTTAAAGGTTGTTAAGTCATTTTTTATAAGAAATGACTATTATCATCTCCTACCAAAGTAGGGATTCTGATTCCAAAAGTATCATGGCTAAAGTGCAATTGTGTATTAATATTTCTTTCTATCTATGCATAATATGTTTTTCTTATTTGAATTTATCAACATGATATAGCACATGTACAATGAGGAGACATTTGAATGGTAAAGCAGATATGTCGATACCTTAAAGGTAAGAATGATATGTGTTTATATTTTACTAACCTATGAAAACTAGTTTCGTTAGTCTTGTAGATGTAAAGAATGTAACACAACATAGTAGAGGATCTTATGGTATTTGTTTGCAAGAGGAAGCACTAGAAGTCTCACAAGAAGATTTTACAACATTACTCAATATAAAGTATTGCACTTCAAGGCATCAAACAACAAATTATTCTACAAAAGTTTTGAGTAACATTCGAGGAAGATGGACACATGTTACTTAAAGGATACATATTATAATGAGGGGGAGATTTTTTTTAAGTTGCACTCTTTTTCCCTTAACTAAGTTTTGTCCCATAGGGTTTTCTTAGTAAGGTTTTTAACGAGGCAACATACCCGATCCAGAAGTATCAGAATAAGAAAGTACGTGCTGCACTCTTTTTCCCTTAGCTGAGGTTTTGTCCCACTGGGTTTTCCTAGCAAGGTTTTTAACGAGGCAGTATCACCAAGCGTATTAAAAGTATGTGGATAGTCAAGGGGGAGTGTTATGAATGAGTCATTTATATGGTTACTCTCCACATACATAACTCATATCTCTTCATTTTCTTTTGTATTAATGTATATGCCTAAATATATAGAGGCATTTGTATATGGTGAAGATTGATTAATGAATAAGAATTATCCATGTTCTATTCTCTACATGATTTTATAGTTTTGTTCTCATGTTTATATACTTATATATTAGTTGCTAATAGACCATTGTTTTACAACAAGTAAATGGTAGTAAAAAATCACAAATGGAAAATTCACAGAAGAACCAATGAAAATTGGATTTAAACCTTCTTTAAAAAAAGACCCTTATGCCTAATTTAATATTGTCGCATTATACATTTTTCAAATTTGATCCTTGAGTTTGTTTTTTTCTTCTTGTGTCCATATCTGCCTCAACATATCATTCATATTTTGAGGTATGTAGTTTCTACAATCTCTGTGTGGATCTTCTGCTTTCTGTATTTGGTTTAGTGGTTTTTTTTTCCGATTAATCTCCCATATCGATCTATTGGTTACAATTCGATGGTGTTTTTTTTTAGTTTTCGGTTAGGAATCTTCTCTAGTTCTGTTGGTTTTGTTGCTCATTTGGACTATTCAAAAGTGTTGGAAATCAGATCCTAGATTTAACACACGAACACATTTTGAACGCACTTGTTCGACTCTTTTATTATTTATCAATGAAAAGCACACGAATTACAAATAGACCTACCATCTATTGATACTAACATCATACTACTCCTAATCTAACTCAAACTCTATTTAAATAAGGGTAAATTACTTTTTGAGTCCATGTGTTTTATGGGTTTTAACTAGTTGAGTTCAAAAGAAAAAAGTTTAACGACCTGAGTCCCTATAAGCATTTTCTTTAACCATTTAAGTCCATTTTTTGGATGTCTGTTAAGTCTGCTGTTAAGTCCCCCACGTGCAATCCACGTGAGGGGTATTTTTGTCCATTTATGCCTATTAACATCCGTGCTAAAACCAAAGTTAAATAGGTTATAAAGGACCAGAGACTGAAACTGCCAAACCTGAAACTTATTTAACCTGAACGTAGGAGAGTTGCGGGGTGCGTAAACCTTCCCTTGTACCTTTCGCGGCCCGCAAGAGAGTCCCCAGCGCAGAAAAAGACTGCCAGCTGCAAGTTTCTGCATTTAACCGACTTACACACTTAAAATTCGATACCAAGAGCTTGTTGATGGTTTTTAATTACTGCTAGGTCACTTGTGATGATCCTAGACACTCCATAACACCTGTGATGATCTTGGATCATGCACTTCAACTATAAATAGGCCTTTTTGTTGCACCATTTTACTTGCTCACTTCAAAATTTACTCTTCTCACTCTTGCTTGGAGATTCCTGATCAAAGGAGACTCCTTCTAGTTTAAAGATTAAAGCTAGGACCCTTTGTAAGTGTCCTTAGCCTCCTTTAGTTCAGTTTTGTTATTTAAAAACCGAAAAGTCAAAGTTACCGCAAAACGACTTTGACCTTCGGTTTATACCTAAATGGTCCAGCCATTGTTTGAGGTGAATATGGCTACGTGATCATAATTAGGTAGGTGTTAATCCCTCAAAAGGTCACCTCCTAATTATCACGTTTACTTAGTTAATTGTCGGGTCAAAGTAATTAATTAAAAAGTCAAACTAGTCAGATTTTAAATAAAAGCATAATCTGATAATGTAGAAGATATAAACCATGTTTTATCACTTTAATAACTTGGTAAATATTATTAGAACATGTCTAAGCATGATCAAACCGACAATTCTGAGTTTAAGGTCGGTTCGCAACCGAAAGTCGCAAAAGCTTGACTTTTGCTTTGACTTTCAATTCTGACCTGATTAAGCTTAATTCTACTATGTTTTAAGTTTCCATTAGGACCATAATGTTTTAGTATAACCCTCTGAGGTTATATTACCTGGTCACTAAATATTCTGAATTATATGCATGTTCTTGTTATTATGCTTAATTTTGACCATTATGCCCTTATAGTCTAAAAATGATATTTTTGAATATGTGAGCATACAAATAAGTTAAGTACTGATATATAAACATGTCTAAATTAATTTGACGTTGTCTTTTGGTCTCAAACTGATGTAATGCGAATTATCGTAAAATTTAGCTTTTATAAAGACTAAATTACGCTTTTATGCATAATTCATGTTTAAACATAAATTTTGACACAAAACTCATTACCTACTGTTATGATATCATTTTTAGGGATTTTTGGAATGTCGGGTCAGATTATATGCTGACCATAACTTAGAGTTCTTGTATAAATTCCATAATTGACAATAATGCCCTTTTTGCTAATAAAATGTGATTTACATATGATTAACATGCCAAATCTTTTTCTACTGATCTAATATGAAAAATAAAATATTTTAAACCATCAAGGCTGATCAAAATCTCAAAATCACATAGACATCGCAAATATCGTCAATTATCGATTTTTACGCTAATTAGGTGCATAGTATGGTTTAAAACCATATTTAGCACCCAAGACTTGTTACCTACTGAATTTATAAATAAATTTTAATATTTTTACAGTAGGTCTAATTCATGAACTCAGACTTCCAATTATGACCTTAAAAGCATATGTGAAATGACCAAAATACCCTTTCGGGGCATATTTTGGCCATAAATGGTAAAACATATATATGTATGATATCTTACTGTTATAACATCATAAAATAACTATTTTTGCAGAATGTTTTAGACCAGAACGTCAGTTTACTTTTAAACCTCTTTTATAAATATCAAAATGACCAAAATGCCCTTACGAGACTTAATTTGGTTTTCAATACTTTTTGGGCATATATGTTAACATCCTACTGATGTTCTAACATATTTTAAGCATAATAACATATGAGACTTGTATATGGTTCATTTGGTTACCCGTTAAGCATTTATGCGTTCGGTTCGGTTTATGTAACTAGTTTACATGAATTAGCCGAAATGGGTTTAACCTTATCATTTAAACTTCAAAATCCAGAATGTGTTTAGTTTACCCATATTATACAAGTATTCAAGCTTATCGGGTCTGAATCACATTCTATTCCGGTCTCCGCTTAATCTAGCGTTTCGAACCGTAAAGTGTCTTTCAAACTAACCGGTCTAAGTCTTTGACTTAAATAAAGACCCGTTAGTATCCTAATAGGTTAATAAACCTTCCATACAGATTAAGTAGCTTTGGTAGAAGATATTTGCATAAGGTCTTAGGAATTATACGGCTGAGTAGCATCTTGCACAACTAGCTCATGTAAATACTTTTAACTTATTTTCCCTTATACGGGCTTGGGATACGGTAAATTATTACCGCTTGGTCGGGTATGAGATCATTTAATCGGATTGTGATTTAATAATCTGCAAAACCCGTTTTAATCTGTATTGTTTGATAACATAAACATTGGGGGTTAACGACTGTGTCCTGGATATCCTGGGCTCATTAAAGTTAATAATGACCACGACCTATGCACGGGGTGTAGGCATACACCTGGAAGATGCAAATGCTAAATATTAAATAACTCACATGTTGGGGATAACTCCTTTGCGGGTTTATTAAGCGGTGAGTCGGATAATAATGACCGACTTCCAAACCGGCCCCAATTGTATAACAAACATGTAAATCTGTATACAAGATTTTAATAAAGATTGTCCCAAGTTATAAATGATTTTGTGCCATGTGCGCCTAAACCAATTTTCATAAACTCTTTTCAAATGAGTCGGTTAATAGTATTTTGTGACAACTGGCATTTTACCATGAATTCCGTACAATAATAAACAGTAATATGTGCTTTAATGATTGTGCATGATGGAATTAACAAGACGAATGAATTTCTGATTACTGTCATATACATACAATGGCATTTCGTGTTGCAAGATTTTTATCTTTACCACATGCAACACATTATGGTTTAGTTAGTGCACGAAACAAAGTTAGCACAGTTAACAGACAAACTAGAAGTACTGACAGGAGTTTAGTACTCAGACAGACATGATATTAAGACATAGAATGAGCCCCGGAACCAACTGTTACACTAGAATAGTGTGTAGGAAAGTAGGGGTTACAAAAATGCCTTCCTAGTGACAACTTAGGTGCCGGAAAGTGCCAGAAATACACTAAAACTGTAGAATTCTGCAGAAAGCAAACAAATTCAGCAATTTTCAGCATTTTAACACTAAAATATAATGTAGAATTATGGTTTAATGGCCCAGAATACTTTCCTAAGTGTCCGGAATCAAAACTGTCGTGAAAGACAACATAAAGCACACTAAACTGCGCAATTTAGAACTTTAACGAACCGTAACGAAACGAACAACCGGAAGCAATGAAGAAATGGGAAGCCCCAAGGGACACCAACTATGATATGACAATTTCTGGGGTTAGCAGGCTATTACAGACGATTCGTAGGAGACTTTTCAAGGATTGCTCAACCGCTAACAACCCTAACCCAGACGTTACCTACCTTGTCTTCACCTGACAATACCAATAGAATTGTGGTTCCCATAACGCTTTCCTGACAAGGTCTTGATTGCGTGTTGATGCAATGAGACCAAGTCATTGCGTACGCATCACATTGATTATAGGATCATGAGAAGAGACCTTGAACTAGGTGCAGTAATTGCGCGTTGAAGATTTGGCATCTCATAATCAAGCTTTGTTGAACATAGTTTCAAAAACTTAGTTAATTCATATAAGGCTTAAAAGAACAAAAAGGAAGGATTATACCAGAAATAGAATACATCTCAATCCTTTCGTTCCAGTCCTTTTGCAACCTTTCCACCAAAGATGTCCCCAATCCGGGATACTTGGTGAATTATGCCCAAACTTGATCCTTTGAGCTTCTCACAATGCCTTAGTGGGAATCTCCCCTGTGTATAATATCTTTGAATACTTAGGAATTTTCTGGACATCAATTGCAACAGTTTGTATAACTTTCGTATTATAGGGGATAAACCCTAAAGTATCCTGGAGATAAATCCTTAAAATTCTGGGGATAAACCCATAGGCATTCTGGGGAAAATCCCAAATTTTCGTGCGCTACAGGCGGGAGTGTATAAACCCCAAGACTTAGAAAGGTGAAAACCTTTAAACCTTAGAGAGTATGAAAACACCCTTTCGCGAGAGATGGTGATCAATACTCATATACCTTTAGGATCCAGGATATAGCCAACAATAACAAAATTGCCAGTCACTTTTACATGGACTGGTCCCGCTATCTTGAACTATCCCTGGATAACTTGCGCTCCAGGCGGGGTGTTTAAACCCAATTCGAGAGAAAGGTGAATACCTTTAAACCTGTGAAGGGATCAGGATCCCTTAGTTGTGAGAGAGGGGGCCAATCCTCTAATCTTTCGAATTATCCTGGAGGTATATCCTGAAGCATATTCTGCAAAACAACCTTAAACTAAGATGGGTGTTAGCCAGGCTAACACCCCTCCGATGCTTAAGTCAGTATTGGGTTCAAAATAAATAAGAATTATATTTAAAAGAGATAGAATTCATACCATCTTGAGTTAGAAATTAATTCCTAAAATCACTTGAAGTAGGCTTTGAGGTGTATAGCATTCCAGGATCTTGGTAGCATATCCCCCTCCATATTCTTAAGCCAGTATGCTCCTTTCCCGGATTCTGATTCAATGTCATAAGGTCCTTCCCACTTAGGAGCTAACTTTCCATCAGCAGGATTAGTAGTGTTCTGAAAAGGTTTCCTTAACACCCAATCTCCAACTTGAAACCTCCTCGTCCTTAGATTTTTGTTATATGCTCTGGATATCCTCTGTTGGTATGCTGCCATTCTCAACTTTGCCGCATCCCTTGTTTCATCGATAGTATCCAGTTCTTGGCATAGGGCTTCAGGATTCTTCTCAGGATCTCGGAGGTTGGATCTTGTTGTAGGTATCACCATCTCCGTCGGGATTACTGCTTCTACTCCAAATACTAAGGAAAATGGGGTTTGCCCAGTTGCACTTTTCACTGTCGTCCTATCAGCCCATAAAACAAAGGGTAATTCTTCTGCCCATCTTCCTGTCTTAGCTCCTAGTCTCTTCTTCAAATTGTTGACAATTATCTTGTTCTAGGATCTTGCTTGTCCGTTTGCTTAAGGATGTACTGGTGTAGATGTGATCATTTTGATTCCCTAACTTTTACAAAAATCTGTAGTTCTTTTGCTGATAAATTGGGATCCATTATCACAAATTATCTCAGCCGGTATCCCGAATCTTGTCAGGATATTACTCTTTATGAAGGATACCACTTCTTGATCTCTAATTTGGACAAAGGCTTCTACTTCAACCCACTTGGAGAAATAATCCGTCATTGCCAACATGAAAACCTTTCCTCCTGGAGCCTTTGGAAGCTTTCCCACTATACCCATACCCCATTTCATAAACGACCAAGGGGATACGATAGGATATAATGGTTCTGCATGCTGATGCAGGATGTTGTCGTGTCTTTGACATGCATCGCATTTCTGAGCATACTCCGCGGCATCCTTTCTCATGGTCGGCCAGTAATATCCTGTTCTCAACACCTTCGAGAACAGAGATCTGCCCCCAGTATGGTTGTCACAGTCTCCTTCGTGTATATTCCTGAAGTACCTCCTTGGTTTCAGGATCTTCCTAGCACCTTAGGTACGGACCTGCAAGGGATTTCTTATACAAAATATTATTTATAATAGTAAAACGAAATACCTTCATCCTAAAAGCCTTAGGATTTGCATCCTTTGGGATATCTCCTTCTTGAAGATACTTCACAATTGGAGTTATCCAGGACTCAGGGTCCTTCTCAGGATATCCATCACCAGGATCCTGGATACATGCTACTTCTTTATCCTAAGATTTGAAATGTTTCATTGCAGGATACAAGATGTGCACTATTGGTATCTGAGTTCCCTCTGGTATTCTGACAGTAGATCCTAAGTTTGCTAGTGCGTCAGCTTCAGCATTCTTTTCTCTTGGTACCTGTTCAAGTGTAAAAATTTCGAAATATCTTGCTAATTTTTTAACAATTTCAAGATATTCACCTAACTTTTCACCTTTTAATGCATAAGATCCATTGAAATGGTTAGTAATCAACAGGGAATCAACATATACTTGTAAACATCTAATATTCATATTTTTAGCCAATTCTAATCCTGCTATCAGAGCTTCATACTCAGCTTCATTATTGGTAGCAGAAAATTCACATTTAATAGCCTGGTGTAATATGTCCCCCTATGGCAATTTTAGTAGTATCCCTAATCCTACACCTCTTATGTTGGATACACCATCAGTATGTAATATCCAAAATTTTGAACTTTCACATAGTTGTTGTACTTCTAGGTCGGCTTTATTTTGAATATCACTACTAAAATCAGCCACAAAGTCTGCTAGAGCCTGAGACTTTATAGCATTTCTAGGTTCATACACTAGATCATAGGCACTTAACTTTACTGACCATTTAGCCATTCTACCCGACATCTCAGGTTTCCTAAGCACATTTTTAACAGGATAATTAGTTTTAACATGAATCCTATGTGTCTCAAAATAATGTCTAAGCTTAGTTAATGCCATAACTAGGGCTAATATCAATTTCTCTAATTGTGAATATCTAGTTTCAGCATCTAATAAACTTTTACTAACATAATAGACAGGATACTGCTGACCTTCATGATCCTTTACCAAAACAGCACTTACTATATTCCCTGATACTGCAAGATACAGGGATAATGGTTCACCATCCTCGGGCTTCATCAATAGAGGTGCAGTTGAAAGATATTGCTTTAATTCTTGTAGGGCTGCTTCATGCATTTCTCCCCATTCGAATTTCTTATTCTTCTTCAGGATATCGTAGAATTCCTTGCATTTCTCTGAGGATCTTGAAATAAACATGTTCAACGCCGCTACTCGTCCTTTAATCTTTGCACATCTTTCATGTTGGATGGTGATTTGATATCCAGGATAGCTTTGATCTGTTCCGGGCTTGCTTATATCCCCCTTTTAGTCACCATGTATCCTAAAAACTTTCCTGCCCCTACTCCGAAATGGCATTTGGCAAGATTCAGCTTCATATTGTATTGGTCCAGGATATCAAATGCACCTTCAATATCCTGGAGATGATCCTCAGCCTTTTTGGACTTTACAACTATATCATCAATATACACCTCCATGGTGTCCCCTAGTTTGCCTTTAAACATCATATTCACCAATCTCTGGTTGCTCCTGCATTTTTCAAACCAAAAGGCATGGCAGTATAACAATAAATACATGTTGGTGTCATGAAGGCAGTATCCTCCTGATCGGAGCGTTCCATTTGGATCTGTTGAAATCCTGAGGAAGCAACCATAAAGGTTAGTATCACATGACCGGCAGTTGCATCCACTATCGAGTCTATATGAGGCAAAGGAAATGGGTCTTTAGGACATGCTTTGTTCAAGTCTCTGTAATCTACACAAACTCTCCATTTCCCATTCTTCTTTTGAACTACGACCACATTTGCTAGCCACTTGGGGAATTTGACTTCCCTAATCATCTTGGATTTCAATAACCTTTCAACTTCCTCCTGTATGATTGCATTTCTTTCAGGAGCAAACTTCCTTCTCTTTTGTTGAACGGGCTTGAAAGACCTGTCAATCCCAAGTTTATGAGGTATAATATCTTTCGATATAGCTGTCATGTCTTCGTGTTTCCATGCAAACATGGATATCCTGCATTTCAAAAAGTTAGTAAGCTGATCCCCAATCTCCTGAGGGATATTGGCCCCTACAAGCACCCAGATATCTGGATTATCCTGATCCAGTATAATTTTCTTAACATCCTGCTCTGAAGCTTCCATGATATCCTGGGCTCGTATCCTTAATTGCTATCCTGCCCGGGATTTTCTTGAGGCCTTCATTGAAGAGGAGTAGCATTCCTTCGCCTCTTTTTGGTCACTTTCAACTTTAACTACCCCCAAAGGAGTAGGGATCTTGACACATTGATGATAGGTGGAAGGAACAACTTTCATATCGTGAATCCACGGCCTACCCAATATAATATTATAGCAGGATAATGAATCCATGACACAAAACCGTTGCATCGAGTTTACTCCTTCGACATATACGGGCAGTTTTATCTCCCCAACAATATTCTTTGCTTCTCCACTAAACCCTACAAGCACAGTGGACTTTGAGGTAATCTCCATCTCGGGGATGTTCATTCTCTTCAGGGTTTCCAATTGGATGATGTTGACCGAGTTGCCATTGTCCACCAATATCCTGCGTACAAAATGGTTAGCAATATATAAAGTAAATACCAAACCATCATGGTGAGGATCCTGGATGTTATTCTGGTCGTCGCTGTAGAATGTTATCATTTTATCGTTTGTAAGTGTTGTCATCATTGTTGGTTTGTCTCCTCTTTCTGACTTAGCCTCCTTGGCATGCCTTTTAGCTGCAGAATAAGATGTTCCGCATATATCGGATCCTCCTGAAATAAAGTTAATTATCTTGGCATCCGCAGGAGGTGGTGCTGCTCGTTCAGGATCCTTCTCAGTATCCTGACCCTTATTCTTCTTTCTTCCCAGAAGATCTTTCAAATATCCTTTGCTCAGGAGATAGCTTAATTCCTTCCTTAGAGCAATGCAATCTTCCGTAACATGTCCAAAATCCTCATGGAAGGCACACCAATCAGTTTTGGTTGGTTCTTCCTAGGCCACCTCGCTTTGTCTCCTAAACCCTGCATAGCATACATCAGCTCAGGTATATTAACAGAAGAAACAATATTCTGACAACTCAAGATACTCCTCAGGATCCTCGTCTTCAATAGCATTCACTTTCTTGCTGTCATTCCTGCCATATGGCTTAGAGCGATATGGTTTGTATGAGGACTCTGACTTCCTGTTAGTTGATTCATAAGTTGAGGATGAATTCTTTCTCTCTTGCATCTTTTTCATTATCTTCCAGTCGAATGTATCTCAAGGCCCTGTTTTGAGCCTCATCTAGGTTCCTGCAAGGATTCATTACAAGAACCTGATAAAATTGGGAATCCTTTTGCAAACCCATTTTGAATGCTTGCACGGCTGTTGCAACATCAAGGTGTGGTATATCGAGAGATTCCCTGCTAAACTTGTTCACATAATCCCTCAAGGATTCCTGAGGTCCTTGAGTTATTCTGTAGAGATCACTGGTTAGTTTTTCAAAACTTCGACTACAAGAAAATTGACTATTAAACAAATTGACTAAATGAGCAAACGATGTAATTGAATGAGGTGGAACATTCAAGAGCCACTTTAAGGCTGATCCTGTTAAGGTAGAACCAAAACCCTTGTAGAGGAATGCTTCCTTGAGATCTGGAGGGATAGGATTAATTTCCATCCTTTCCCTATACTGAGCAATATGCTCTTCAGGATCCGTAGTTCCGTCATAGAGCTTCATGTTGGGGGTTTGGAATCTTTTTGGGATTTCAGCATCACATATAGGATGTGCAAACTGGGATATCCTGTGGCTGTCCTGGGACACTTCTGGAATTGGTTGGACCACCCCAGGTACACTGGATATCATGTCCTTCAATTTCTGAAGCTCCCTAGAAAATGTTGATGTCATACCTGCATCCTGCAAAGATCCAAGACCGTTAATAACAAGGGTATTATCATTATTATACACATTACCAGTCTGAGGATTCTGGCCATATCCTGAAGCATATCCTGAACTTCTCACAGTTGACACCCTAATTGAAGAGGGTATCTCAGGAGTATGATTCTGGGAATGACTAGGCACAATATTGCCCCTATTATCCTCGGTGTACACTGCTGAACTGAAGTTCAATGCTCTTGGCTGTAGGGGAGTGACAATATCCTCAGCAGGCCTACTCGGACCAGACTTCAAGAGCTGTATTTCTCTTATTAGCATTTGATTTGTTTCCTGCTGCTGCTTCATCTGATCCTGTATACTGCCAAACAAAGTCAGAATTTCATCATTAGAAGCCAAAATAGGAGTACCCACTGAGACAGCAGATCCTTGAACATTCTGATTGGGGATAACATCCCGAGCCACGTGAGTTTCTGTTCCTCTTGAAAGATCATGAGGCTGTGAAGAGGCTTGCATCCTCAGAGGTGGTGGAAGCACCGAACCAATGGTTGCAGAAGTTGTGGCAGACACGGTAGAAGAGCTCATGTTTGATCTTGAGGCCATTGAAAATAGTGTAGTAAAAAGTTTCAAAAATAAAAAACCAAGTAATGATTTTGCAAAAGCTTTTAGTAGAAATAGCACCACTTGCCCCACGGTGGGCGCCAAATTGTTTTGGTAAAAAATTACCAAAGTAATTTTGTGATCAAATTAGTTAAGTGAGGTAGTGTGCTAGATGTACTTGAAAAATGTATGCTAATTAAGCTGTTAACAAAAACAGTTTCCAGAACGCGGCTCAGGATACCGAGATGTATCAACGATCAAACAGTGAGCAAAAAAGGTAAAGGGTGACACGAGATGTACGAGGAAAGCCCTTGATCAATTTAGATCGCCGGTATAAAACCTCGGGAGCTGACAATCGCAGCTGCCTTGTTCTTCTTATTACTTCAAATATCAGGATATAGTGCAAGATATGATACGGATCTACTAGGTGTTACAATGCGATTTGAATACAAGTGCAAGTGTGTTGTGATTGTAGCTAGTAGAGAGCAAGAGTGTACGATGAATTGTGTGTGTTCTTATCTGATCCGATCAATCCTATTTATAGTAAAACAAAGCCAACTAAGTAGCCTACAAATCCAGGATATAGCGAATTGATGTGTGTAAAATGCAACATATAAATTACATCAAATAAGGCATAAAACTAACCCTTTTTTAAGTACTAATGTTGGAAAAAGAATGTTTTTGTCTTCCTTTTGTATTTTCAGGATTAAATGACCTCAAATTCACAAAAGAACCAAAAAGACAGCTAAATCTAACATAAATACAAGAAAAGGAACATAAGTGGACTGCCCGACCCTTCAGCGGCATCTTCCCAAGCAAAATAGAGAAGGCAGAAGACTGAACACGCCCCGTGCTCAGCCAGCACGGGGCCGTGCCCAAGAAGCAGCAGAAAAGACAAACCTATAGAAGCTTCTATTGCCCACCACGGGCCGTGTCCAGTGAACACGGGGGCGTGGCGAAAGTCCAGCATGCGCATTAATTATAATTGCGAATTACAATTAATGAAGAGAGAGAGTGTCAGACAGGCACGGGGGCGTGTCCAGCGGACACGGGGCCATGCCCAGCCTTCTGTTCAGCCTATAAAAAGGAGTGCTTGGTTTCATTTCAACTCATCCCTTGGCACACCACCTCTCTCACACTTCACCCACCACCCACCACCCACCACCACCATAACACCATCATCCACCACCATCATCCATTGTCCATCGTAGAGTGTGTGAGTCGTCTCGGGATCCAAGATTGATCGTAAGAGTTCTTGACAATCAAGGCCATGTTTGCCTAAGTCTCTTACATCACTTGGTGAAGACAAAGTGTCTAGTTTAATACTTTTTATTTCTAATCTTTTGCACTTTTTATTTGGATTTGTATTAATGACTTTAATAACTAGTTACTTATGTTGAAGGTGATATTTCCTTATCGTTTGTCCGTGGTGTCTTGGCATT
The DNA here is from genome assembly GCA_030545235.1 of Helianthus tuberosus. Lineage (NCBI taxonomy): Eukaryota > Viridiplantae > Streptophyta > Magnoliopsida > Asterales > Asteraceae > Helianthus > Helianthus tuberosus. The sequence continues at coordinate 4,819 of JARYGA010029423.1, read as the reverse complement.
ATTTTACTGTCTATATAAAATAAAAGATTTTCACCATTCATATCTCCACGGTCTATATGGAGGTATGTTGGCTACCTGGTCGGGGGTTAAGGGAACGGTTTGGTAAAGGTCTTGCCATTGTTCAGCGTTTAGAGGTCCTGCAATGGACCTGGGTCAAATTTAGTAGGACCTCCTTCAATGCTTCACGGTATTGGATGGCGGGGGTCCAAACTCTTTGATCCCCTCATAAGTTAACTACTATTAATACTATAACCCGGCTATTTAGGACTGTATCCCTGCTGACTCAGACTACTTAGCCGAGGGTAACGTCACCGCCAAAAGCGGGGCCTACCATAATATTGCATTAATTACTTAATTCATTATCTTCCAATAATCCACCCTTTTAGGATTGTATCCTTGCTGGCTCAAACTACTGGGGTGAGGGTAACGTCACCTTCAAAAGAGGGGCCTACTACAATAACTAAGATAATCTCTTAATTATGTGCAAAAGTGCGGAAATAATCAAAGGTTATACTAGATACGAGTCGGAACCAAGTGATTCATCTTGTATATCTGTTTTTTCTTTTATTTTACTTTTCAGCATTTTAGTTAGTTTAAAAACATTTTTTCTAAACTTTTTATTTTGATTAGACGTTGAGGATAAACCGGTACTAAAAGCTCTTATGTCCTTGGACGACCTCGGTATCTTGCCAACACTATACTACGCTCACGATGGGTGCATTTGCCCATATGTGTGTTTAGTGTTAGTAAAATATCGTGTTTTATAAAATTAAAACTTGGCTAAAATAAGTGTTAAAGGGGCTTAAAATATACACCTAATATATATAACACTTCACACGCATCAAGTTTTTGGCGCCGTTGCCGGGGACACAGGGATTTTAAGAAACTTAGGAATCAACGGCCTAATCATATTTTTATTTTTCTTTTTAATTTTCTAGGATTTTCTTAGTTTTTCAGCTTCTGCAGAGCTCAGCACGGGCCGTGCCCGCTGAACACGCCCCCGTGCTAAATCATTGGAACTGGCAATCCTGTTAGATCCCGGCAGTTGGTAATTTCTGACATAAACATGAGTTATAGTAATTATTTTTACTTTCGGCACTCTTATGGTACGTGGTGTCAATTATGTGGAGGCGAACATAGAGAATTAGAATGTTACTTTCTAAATTATAGGCCCCACTACATGGACCCACCGAGTCCTTATAACCTTAAGAGGGGCGAAAGTAAAAATAAGCCCTATCTCTCCCTCGAATGCGCCCAGCCAGATTTTCTAGGGGAAATGCTCCTTGACGAGTTATTTCAACTAGAAAAGCTAATTCTAAATTGGTTGAAAGAGCTTAGGAAGGACTTTTTTGATCCGCCCCAAGACGATGACCATGAAGAAATGTTGGAACCGCATTCCGACAACCTCGTTGCTCCCAAAAATACCTTCATACCTAGCAAAGACGTGGACGATAGTCGTCCCTGTGCCGATTGTGCCGTGAAGGACTCTCCATCGACTTCGTTTGATGCATACATAGACCTGAGCGATTCGGCATACACCTTCTTTAACGAGAGCCCGGGAAAGGGTTGGACTTGTCCACCTAGAATGAAAATAGGAATTACCCTCACCGACAACCTCTTGCGTTCTCGCCTTAGTTTAGGACAATTAAGGTATCTTAGGCACTTTGGGGTTGTTCCAACCAGTAAGGAATCACCCGATATCGACGAGATCCTTAGAAGTAACAAAACTCCATAAGACAGTCTCCAGACACGGGGCCGTGTCCAGGTCAACACGCCCCCGTGCTCATCTAAAATATTCTCTGCTGATTTTGTCAGAATACGGACAAAATGTGTCAGGATTTCCTCTGCACACGGGGCCGTGTCCAGTGCGCTGTCGTTTTCTTTAAATGCAGCCTGATTCCTGCTCATTTTTTACCACTTCAATAGACAGAGATTCCTGGGATCTTCACTCATACCATCCTAGGTAAGTGCTAAAAGAAGGTTCCCAAGGACCATCTTGTCCCTTCCACTTTTATTCATTTCCTCTTCTTTCAAAATTTTTCAGCATTTCCTCCATGGAAGCTTGGAAATCCCCTTATTCCAATCCTCTATGAGAAGTTTGTAAGATTATTTGCTAAGGATTCTTGTTTAAATTCAGTTGTATAACTTTGTTTTAAATTATCTGAGCTTAAAACCCAGCTAAAAATCATGAAAATAATTTAAAACTCCAAGACTCCTTAGCCTAAAATCCTGCAGACAAATGGACACGGGGCCGTGCTCAGCGAGTACGCGGCCGTGTCCGAGGCACTATTTTGTAAAAATTTAGCTTTCTTCGGTTTCTTTCACAGAAAATGGCAAGCAGAACAAGCGGATCATCTTCAAGAAGTAACCGACAAGGGAGGAGATCATCGACAACAGAAGACTCTCTTGTAAACTATGTTTACGCCCTAAGGGAGGCTATTGACGAAATGACGGGAGTGGAGGAAGCATTGGTCGACCGTATCAACCATCTAACAGTGGGGCTGGAAGGATGTCTCCGAGAGGTAAACCTCTTGCACCAGAGGTTAAACCTTCTCGCCTCCCCGCCTTTGGTACCTATAATAACCCAAAGGGCGTGGAACGTGGTGCCCGAAGTCATCATTCCAGCCGAATGGTACGCCATGCACCAAGAGCCTCCGCAAAGAGTGGTGCAAGGAGTCCCGGTGAATGTTCCCCCTCAGCCACCAGTTGCTGAGGAAAATGAAGCCGCATTCTTCCTTCCTAGGGAGATCGAAGAATGGCTTTAAACAACATTTAGGGAAGGAATCCTTCGGCTAAAAGTCCTACTATATCGGGAAACTATTCTCGAAATTTTCTTAAAATAGTAGAACTCTTTATGATAACCTCGTGTACCTCCTAACCTATTTAGTTAAGTTTTTGTTTATCTTAATTTAGGACTATGTAAGGTCTCTCTATGATGCAATGAAATGATGGTTTTTAAGTTTGGATGGTTCATAATAAATAAAACACACTCATGGTGGTAGGGGATGAAAAGGGGAACGAGAAAAACGACCACATGCACAAGAACAAGGCAACCCGGCATCAATCTCTCCATTACAGAAGGTTCAACACGGGCCGTGTCCAACCAACACGGCCCCGTGCTGAACCCCCTGCAGAAAAATACCCAGTTCAGGTAACTGGACACGGGCCGTGTTCACCAGACACGCCCCCATGTCCAGGCTTCTGTCTCTTTTCTTTAATTTTTGTTACTGGCACCTGAACACGGGGCCGTGTCCGGTCCCCACGGGGTCGTGTCCAGACTGCCAGTAACATAAATCTTTGCTTTTAACACCATTTTACACATCTAATCAACCTAAAAATTTATTTTTGGGACACATTGAGGACAATGTGTAATTTAAGTGTGGGGGGGGGATGCTAAAACCTTGAAATTTTGCAAGTCCTAATAACAAGCCTTACACAAAACTCTATTGGAACCGCTAAACACCCCAAATTTTTTCAAAAATTTTCATTTTTTTTACTTGTCTAAAGTTTAAGTTAGGAATCATAAGATTAATAAGGTTATATTTTTACAAATTTACAACCGAGAGCGTCGTGATAACAAGAACCAACATAAGAAAATTATGAAACGGCATGACAAGCTTAATTAAAATTTGATTATATATACTTGATCACATAAAAACCCATTCCCACAAAAGTGAGTTTTGAGCCTTTATTGAGCATACAAATTTACATCTTTAGACTAAATGCTCATTTTTCGTTTCTTGTGTGAATAGCCGCTTGGTTCTTACGACTCTAGAACTTGCCATGACGATACATTCCCGGTTCTTATCAACTTAAACCTGAGTAAGTAAATGATAGAGGCATTAGGACTAACCCTTTTTTCTTCTACACCATTATTTTTTCTTTTTTTTTACCACCTACCCAAAATCCCCCTAGTTAGCCCCTTTGAGCCTAAACCTTTTCATTTCATAACCCAAACCAAACACCCCTTTTACCCACCAAAACCTTTTTCATTTTTAACCCTTTGTTTTAGTAACAAGTTCGGTTTTTCGTATGATCGGCTGAAAAAAAAATGTGTTGATGATGAAGCAAACGAAAATAAACAAACAAGTTCATCAAAAATAACTTTGTTTGAATAATAGCTTCATCAAAATAAAAAGTTACAAAAATAGAAAGTCCTACGAAAACCGACACTTGTTACGCTTTTTCACCCTTTTTCTATTAACCACTAACCACTAACCCAACCACCTACCTTTAACCCAAGCCTAACTCTTCACCCGCAAAGTCCTCTTAATATTTAAAAAGGAGGAGGATTGATTGCTTGGCAAGCCTATGGTAGGAGTAAGTTCCATGCCGCTCTCGAGTGATTCACTAAAAATACACCTTCGGCCGAGTGTGAGTGATTTCTCCCGTGAGGTATGTGAACTTGTATATAAATGGAATTTTAAAAAGGCATGTTATGCCCAAATAAGTAATTTCTCCTATGAAACGTTCTAAATAAATCATAACGAATAGGATTGTAAATAGATAAAAATAAAACCCAAAAAGATCTTGGATTCCCAACACTCTATGACAAGCCAAAACCTTCTCTTCTACCCATTCCATTTGGGAGTGTAAGCCACATATTAAAGAGTTTTGCTTGAGGACAAGCAAAAGTTCAAGTGTGGGGGTATTTGATGTGTGTAAAATGCAACATATAAATTACATCAAATGAGGCATAAAACTAACCCTTTTTAAGTACTAATGTTGGAAAAAGAGTGTTTTTGTCTTCCTTTTGTATTTTCAGGATTAAATGAGCTCAAATTCACAAAAGAAGCAAAAAGACAGCTAAATATAACAT
>JARYGA010029422.1:0-29550 GCA_030545235.1 Helianthus tuberosus | reverse complement strand
GAAGTGGCCACAGAGTCAGTTTAAGACTTTGATGACCAGCATTCAAATGCCCCAGGAGATTGGAGCTGTTTATCCCCATGAGGGTGACACCGGTGCCGATGCTCCGGCCGGTTATGTCACCATGTGGGCTGATTCTTTCATTGATGGTAACCTTCGTTTACCCTTAACTGTTTTTGTTGCTGAGGTTTTGGAGTATTACAAGCTTCATATCACCCAAATGAGTCCGTTGGGATGATCCGGATTAGAAATTTCGAGTACACTTTTCGTGTTCTTGGGCTGGAAATTTCTGTTGAAAACTTCCGGCGGTTTTACCAGTTAACTGTAAATACTGGGTTTTTCTCTTTTAGCCAACGGTATGGGAGTACCAAGATGATGACCCCTCCGAAGGGTATTTCAAAGTGGAAGACAAAGTTCTTCTATATTAAGGCAGCCGCGATTGTTGCCAGGATGACTTTCCGCAACGTGAACGAGGCGATCCCTGTGGAGGATATTGATCTTCCCAGTGCGGAGACGGTGGAGTGGTTCCCAAGGTTGAGGACCATTGAGCATAAGAAGTTGGACAACACGCAGCTATGGGTGTTGCGGATGATGTTATCTAGGCCTGACAGGCATGCAAGGCCCGTTGTGCGGGAAACAAATGGTGGTAAGTGTTCTTACTCTTGTGCGGTTTCTTTGTTCCCTTGCTTGTTACTGATTTGTAAGTATACTATCAGAGGATGTTGACCTGTGGAGGATATTTGATCCGACCTTTACAGGCAAGTTTGAGATTGTTAAGTGTGCGGAAGGTGAAGGTTTTAACTTGACCATTGTTAACAACTTCCGCGTTCCTCTTCGCGAGGTGTTGAACGCAACCCTGCCGCAAGGCGAAGGTATATTCTATAATCTTCTTACTTGGTTTGTAAAGAAGTTCAACTTTCTTATTTGCTTGTTTGGATGATGTAAATGCAGGTACTCTTGGGGCCCTGGGTAAATTTGAGGTGAAGGGTGCCCCTAAGAAACAAGCGGAGAAAAAACATGTAGAGAAGGTTGTGCGGGGCCGCGGCAAGAAAAAGCCTGAGGCTGTCGTTGTTCCTCCATTGGTGCCGCAGGCGGCAGGTATCTCTCGTTCTTGTTTCCGCAGATATACCGATTACGTGGTAGTATCTGACACCCTTGAGGGTTTGGGTGTTCCAGGTGGTGGTGCGGCTGCAGGTGGGACCTCTGCGGGTTCCAAGCCTGCTGATGAGAAGAAGAAGAGAAAGGCAGAGAAGGCTGTTGATGCCGGTGGGAAGAAGCGTCCGAAAATATAGACCACACGGACAGCTGTTGTGAAACCTGTGGTTGCTTCTGGTAAGTGATTCATAACTTTTACAAGTATTTTGTCTTTGTACTTGTATTTAAAGTGTTTTTGCATTGTTTACAGAACCGCAAGATGAAGGGTTCTCTTTGTTTGATGCTCCTCATTCTCCCCCGCATGACACAGCTGCGGATGCGGGGAATACAGAATTTACCAGAAGCCCTTCGATTAAAGTGGTGCCTGAGCCCTCTGTACGGGCGGAGGATACTGGGAAGGGGCCTGCGACTCAGATCTATGACACGGTGGACTCCCATGATAATCTGATCTCCCCGCTTGACACTGATGATCTGAACTTGAAGTTTGTTTATACTGAGAGGAAGAAATCTCCTACTGCTGAGAAAGCTTCTGGTTTCGCTTCTGGGGGTGCGGGTTTTAAAGGGACTCCTATTCAGCCTGAAGAGTCTGAATTGGAGTTCTATTACCGCACCTATACTGAAGACCGGACCATGACCTATCACCGCCCCCATGGAATGTGATGCAAGGGGATGATATTTCTGCTGACCCCTCCGCGTGTAAGGAGATTTTGGGCACCCTATTTGAAGTCAATCGGGCCCGTTCTTTGCCAAGTGAGGTCTAGATTAATCAATTCTCCTCCATGCTTGCGGGGAGTTCCATAATGGCAAATGCCATTATGGAAAACTACAAGGTGCTGGGGCGCAAGGAGGAGGAAAATGCGCGTTTGCGGGCTGAGGCTGAAGAGTTGGTGAAGGCTGCTCGTGAGGGTGCAGAGCAGCTTGAAAAGCAGAAGGCTGCTTTTGAGAAGCATAAGCAGACTGAGGAGTGGGCTGCAACTGCTGAGCTTAAACAGGTTCGTACCCTTGCAAAACTGCTTTCTGATGAGCGCAAGAGTTGGAAAGAATCTCTTTCTAATGAGCGCAAGACACTCTCTGATGAGCGCAAGACTTGGAAAGAATCGTGGGCCAAACAGAATGAAACTCTCTTTCGTGTTTTCAGGAGCTTACCAATGCCAAGGCAGCGAATGCTGCTTTGGTTAAGGAGAAAGCCGCAACTGATGTGGTTGCCAAAGAGGCCGAGGAGGCAGAAACTCGCCTTGCCAAGGCTCTTGAAGAGGCCAAGGAGGCGGAGGCCCGTGCTGCGAAGGCTCTTGAAGGGACAAATGCTGACCGCACCAACTTAACCAAAACTATTAAGGGCCTCCAGGTATGAGTCTCTTTTACTCTTGAATTTGTATATATATTCCACAAGTATGATTGATTATCTTTGTATACTGGTGTTTTCCTTGTAAAAAGGTTGAAGTGCGGAGTCGGGTGGCCACTATTGAGGAGGTCTCTGCCCGTGCTGCTGAAGCTGAAGGGCGGGCAAGAGAGGCTACCGAGGCTAGGGATAGCCTTGTTTCTTCATTCGATCAACTCAAGGAGGATCGCGAATGGATGCGTATCCACGGTATCGAGCATGTAAGTACCCGTTTCCTTTGCTATATTTCTAGGTTTGCCATTGATAACCTTATTGCTTGTGCCTTGCAGATTGTTACGTCCATTCTGGACGCACCTGAGAATGTGGCAGGTGTTAATGAGATTAGGCTGCGCGCCCGGGATGCTGGTTTTAAAGCTGGCTATAACCGTTGCATTTCTCATATGAACGTTATGGCCTAGGGCAAATATACCGATGAAAGGTCTGGTTTCCATGGTGTGGACACTGAAGCACTTCTTGCCGCCGCTCTTGCGGCGTATAATGACACGTCCATTTCCGCCCTTGAGAAACTTGACGAATGCCTAGACGCAGAAGACTATGTAGACCGCTTGCGGTTATTATATGCTGATGAGGAAGAAGAAACTGCTGGCGATAGCAAGGGTGGTGCGGGTTCCAGCGGTACAAAGAAAGACTAGGATGGCCTGCGTGCCCTTTTTTGTTTCCTCATTGTAAATGTTAGGAACCTTATGTAAATTTCTTGGGCACCGCGTAGGTGTAGAAATTTTTTGAATATAAAGAACCGTTTTGTTCAAGTTGTACAAGTGTTTTATTACTTGCATGTTTGAACTTGTATGAATTGATGTTATTGTATATAACACAGTCTGTATTTGCCTTTTGCATACCTTGGTGATATGCAAGTATGAAGAACTCTACCCGCTGTGAAGCGCGGTTAAGTATACTCTATACCTTTGTCGTATGAGTATTAGTCAATTCCTGTTTTTATCCCATTAGGGTTTAGGAATTGTGTAGGCTTTGTGAAAACCGTATTTGCATATCCAGCCGGATAGACAATGGACGTTTTGCCATTGCTGGCCTATTACAATAGTTGCGTGTGGTTACCACTCTGTGTGGGTATCGCGAATGAAGATTTTGCCAATCTGTTTTTGTAGATACCGTAGAGTGGAACACACATTTTTAATAGAAGTAAATAAACAATATTGCATTGAATTGTTTATTTATTTATTTGCAAATGGCCTGCGGCCCGATAGGTTACATGGTGAATGTAAAAAACACGGCTTACATGTAACAACGTCAAAGTTGTTGTGCATTCCATGTGCGTGCGATAGTTTCGCCCTCTAATGTTTGTAGTTTATACGCGCCTTTGCCCAGGACCTCTTGGATGAGGTAGGGTCCTTCCCACTTGGGGGCGAGTTTCCCTGGGCGTTCCGCGTTAGATGCTTCATTGTCCCGAAGGACGTAGTCTCCTGGGTTGAAGGTACAAATGCGCACGCGTGCATTGTAGTACTTTTCAAGTTTGGTTTTGTACTTGGCCTCGTTGATGGCAGCGTTCTCACGCCTTTCTTCCAGGAGGTCCAAGTCAACCCTGCGTTCCTCATTGTTGTCTATCTTGTAGATAGCCAACATTCTAGATGAGGGGAGGCCTACTTCCGCGGGGATCACCGCTTCAGTGCCATAGACCAGACTGAAGGGTGTCTCACCGTTACTTGTCTTTGGGCTTGTCCTGTGGGCCCATAAGATACTTGGGAGTTCATCAACCCAGTCGCGTCTGGCTGTTCCCAACCATGCTTTGATGCCTTCGACTAAACTTTTATTGATACTCTCAACTTGGCCATTCCCTTGCGGATGCGCCACTGAGGAGAATATGTGTTCAATGTTTAGCTCCTTTAGCCATTTTTGAAAGTCATCGGCAGCGAAGTTGGTACCGTTGTCGGTAACGATGCACATTGGTAGACCAAAACAGCAGATGATATGTTCCCAGACCGATTTCCTTGTTATCATAGCGGTGGTTGAGGCGAGCGGTTTTGCTTCTACCCATTTTGTAAAGTAATCAACAGCCACTATAATAAACTTCACTGCACCTGGTGCGTCTGGAAATGGTCCCACCACATCGATTGCCCATTTCTGGAATGGCCATGCGGTGGTGACAGGGATCAGGTTGTTCTTGGGGTGCAAGGTCTTGGGAGCATGCCACTGACAACTGAAACACTTGCGCAAGACTTTGACTGCGTCCAGGTGCATGCCGGGCCAGTAGTACCCGGCATTCATGATTTTGGCCACCATCATGCGTGGGCCTGCGTGTATGCTACATATTCCCTCGTGAATTTCTCTGATAAGGTATGTGGCATCTTGGGGGTCGACGCATCGTAGGAGTGGCCCCAGGTATGATTTACGGTATAAGATATCGTCTCCCATTTGATAATGGCACGCTTTGTGTTGCGACTTACGTGCCTCTGCCTTGCTTTCAGGAGTAACACCTGATTGCAAGTATGCAATGATCGGTGTCATCCAGGATGTTGTACCATACTGGATGACATTGACTTGGCGCAGGGGTACTGAGGGATTTTGCAGAACCTCGATGCGTACTTCTTTTGCCAGGTGTTGGAAGCTGGTGGATGCAAGTTTTGATAGTGCATCAGCGGGTTTGTTATCACTCCTGTTGATATGGCGAATATTGAAGGAAGTGAACTTTGATTTCAGTTGCAAGGCTTGTTCGAGGTAGAGGATCATGATATCCCCTTTTGCGGCATAGTCGTCGCGTACCTGCCCTGTAACCAATAGTGAGTCGACGTGTGCTTCCAAATGTTGGACGCCGAGTTTGACTGCCAGACGCAGCCCTGCCAGTAGAGCCTCATACTCTGCCTCGTTATTCGTGCTTTTGAAATCGAGGCGGATTGCATAGGTAAGCTCTTGGCCATCGGGGCTGACGAGTCGCAGACCTACACCTGCACCATCTTCGTTGGATGCACCATCTGTATATAGTGCCCAGGTTTCTGCGGAGGATGGTGGCGATGCAGGGTTTTTCTCTTCTTCGCATTCTTGAATGCGATTTACTGGTACTTCAGCAACGAAATCAGCCAAGACCTGGCCTTTGATTGCGAGGCGCGACTTATAGTTCAGTGAAAGTGCGCCCAGCTCAATTGCCCATTTTGCTAATCTACCAGAGATGTCGGGTTTTGATAGGATCGGGCCGATCCTGTAGTTGGTTAGCACCGTGATGACGTGGTTTGCAAAGTATCATCGCAACCGTCTTGATGCGTGTACTAGTGCCAATACCAACTTCTCCATGATGGAGTATCTCGTCTCTGGGTCGTTGAGCATTTTGCTGATATAGTAGATGGGTGTTTGAACTCCTTCTCGCTCCACTATGAGTACCGCGCCTACCGCATTGTTCGCAGCAGATAAGTACAAGATAAGTGGTTCATCTTTGCGTGGTGCGGTTAGAGTTGGGAGTTGATTCAAACACTCTTTCATTTCCCGGAACGCTTTCTCGGCTTCTGCGGTCCATTGGAATTGCTTCTTTTTTAAGCAGCTCCGCAGGGTCTTGATGAAAGGGTAAGACTTAGCTGCATGGTTGGCTAAGAATCTATTCAGTGCGGCTAGCCTGCCAGCTAGTCGTTGCATTTCTTTCATCGTGGAAGGCGATGGCATGCGCTCGATCGCCATGACTTTTTCCGGGTTCACCTTGAATCCATCTTTGGTTACGATGAATCCAAGGAACTTGCCTTCCTCCATTCTAAATGAGCATTTCTCTGGGTTGAGCTTCATGTTGACCCTTCGCAGAGTTTGGAATGTTCTTTCAATATCGTTGAGCATGGTGTCTTCCTCCATGCTCATGACGACCAGGTCGTCCATATAGATTTCGACACTTTTGCTGATTTGACCGCGAAAAGTGTCGTTCATCAACTTTTGATAGGTTGCGCCCGCGTTGCGCAACCCGAACGACATTTTTATGTAACAGTAGTTCCCGGTAGGAGTGCGGAATGCCGTTTTATCTTCGTCCTCGATTGCCATCTGCACCTGGTGGTAGCCTTTGTAACAATCGAGGAAACACTTCAATCGAAATGGTGCGAGGTTATCGACCTTCTCGTCGATCTCAGGAAGTGCGTAACAATCCTTGAGACAGGCTTTGTTGAGATCTTTATAATCGACGCACATGCGCCAGCCCCCGGAAGGTTTTTCTACCATGACTGGGTTTGACAACCAAGTCTGGTATTTGACTTCCCGCAGGATGCCTGCGGAGAGCAGCTCTTGGACCTGCTCATGCATCGCCTCGTTCTTTGCTGATCCAAGGTGGCGTTGGCCTTGGATTACCGGCTTGATACCTGGCATGGTATTCAAGAAATGCTGCGCGATTTCACGTGGTACCCCTGTCATATCTGCGGGTGTCCACGCAAAAATATCCTGGTTCCTGAAGAGGAGCTGCTTCAGGTGCACTTTGATAGTAGGGGACAAGGCGTGGCCCAATGTAACTGTTTGCTCTGGGTGTCTTGCGTTAAGAACCCATTTTTCTGGTTGAGTGTTGGGGGTAGGCCTTGCTACCTTTCCCGGACGCAGCTCGTCCTTAGACATAACTTCTCTCTGGGCGTATATTATCGCGATCCCCGTCTCGGTTGGGAAACCGATGGCAGAGTGGGGGACAGATGTTATCATGTTGAAGTCGCCCTGGGACTCCCTCCCGAGAAGTACGTCGTATTTGGAGGTGTGAGGTAAAACCATGAAGTTTACCTCCTCCGTTCTTGTGTGCCTTCCGTTGGTGAGGCGTACAGGGAAAGTAATCTGGCCCAGGGGGAATACGGTTTCCCCCGCAAACCCGGCTAACGGGTAGTCCACCGGCTGCAACCGATCTTTGTCTTCTTGATCGACTTGGTTGAAGCACTGCTCATATATAATATCAGATGTACTGCCTGGGTCGATGAATAATCGCTCGGTGCAGTAGTGAGCCAGGTGGCCTGTGATAACCACGGCGCGCCTGTCGCGCGGTCCACCTCGGACTTTTGGAAAGACGACTTGCTCGTCTTTCCAATCATTGTCCGGTCTTCTTGCCGCTTTGCGCGGCCTTCCTCGCCCTCCATTGATCATGTGGGTTGAGGCCACGTACATGGCCCTTTTACCCGTGGAGGGGCCCTTGTTGTGGGGGGTGATGCGCTTGGTAGGTTTTTGCGCGCCAGGAAACAGGTGTTGCAGTTTCCCCTCTTTTAGGGCTCGCTCACTCTCCAATCGGAGACTGATGTAGTTGTTTGTTGTGTGGCCCGAGTCCTTGTGATACTCGCAATAGAGTGCGGGATCCTGGTTCTTCTTGGACTTCATCGGTTGGGCCGGTCGCAGGAATTGCGCGTCCATGAGGAGGACGTCGCTTGGCGACTGGTTGATCTCGGTCCAGCTACGGTCCCGAGACTCCTTCTTCGACGCCCGGTTTTCACGCTGGGCGTTGATTGTAGCCCTTGCGTCGGGCTGTTTGTTTCGCGGGACATATGGTCTGGGATCGCTGCCGAGATTCCATGTGTCCTGGTTGCGCTTGTTGTTGCGCTTGTGTTCTTGGTGGGAGGTCAGGCCTTCCGTTGGGGGCTGTGCCTTTATACGTGCGGTTTGAGGGAGCGCTGAGTCTGGGCGTATGTCTTGACCGCAGCCATGACATCTTCCCATTTCTTAGGCAAGCCTTCCTTGCCAGAGATAGTCATAACCATTTGTTCGTCCTTAACGGCAACAATAAAATGGTTGCGTGCCATTTGGTCTGCAACGTCGCCTATCTCCAGGCACTCTTTATTGTAACGGACAACGAACGCCTCAAGCGATTCGTTGTCTCTGCGCCAGATGTTCATGACGTCGCTGCTGGCAGAAATGCGAGAGGAACTTTGCTTGTAAGTCCTCGAATGAGGCCAGGGACCCCACTGGCAAAGAATCGAACCAAGCCCTGGCCAGACCTGTTAGGGTCTGCGGGAAAAATTGACACCAAGTGGGTTCATCCCACCTGCCGTTGCACCCGGCGCCGACGAAGATGTTCATGTAGTCATCTGGGTCGGGCGAACCGTTGTATTTCCCAATGTTTAATGGGAATTTGGTGGTGGTGACATCGGCGTTGGCAATCTTTGGGACAAATTTGGAGTTTTCGGCCGCAGATTTCGGCCTGTAGGGTTGGCTCTGGTGGCGCTTTGCAGTGCGGAGGTATGTGGTGCGGGGTTGAGTTGGAGGAACATAATTGCATCCTCCCGGTCTACTGCTAGTAGCATGAGACTCCCCACAATATGTACCGTCGTCTGGATCGGTACGGCCCTGCCCTTCATGATGGGACTGAGGTCCCAGCCGGCTATGGATGCCGGGGTCGTGGTGGGCTGTAGACTGTCGCCTAGTTTCGCCATGGGGGCCTAAGCGGCTATGTACAGGGCCCCTGCGGCGGGACCCGTATGAGGAATCGTCCTCATCGAGTGTGCGGACGTCGCAGTAAGAGGAACCGCGGTCTTCATGCTTACTCCGGGAGGCTGGATGTGTGGGAGCCCTGCCGTCATATTGTAAAATACGACCCGCAGGTGTATGTGGCGCCGGGGTAGGCCCCACAGGTACTTGCGCTTCTGCGCAAGCTCTGTTGTATGTTGCGGCCAGCAGAGCTTGTTGCTTGTCGTACCAGGTATGAAGGTTCATGCCTGGAGGTATCACAGAAGCGTACTGTGATAGATCGTGTCCGAACGTAAGGGATGCGCCCCCTTGCGTTGATGTGCCAATATGTTCAGCATTTGGGGCTGGGAGAATGGTCCCCATAGGCACTTGGTTTGCGGGGTTTAGGTTATCCCCGGTGGTGTTGTTTAGACGATCAGACATAATCTTTGGAGAGAAAGGGATGGTGGAAAAAAGTGCTAAGAGTAGCGGTGGGCGCCAATGATGAAACAATGGTTAACCGGGTGGGGTTAACTCACTGGTCTCGTCAAGTAGGGTTAATTTCTTCTTTCCGAGGATCGCTGGCTGGATCGTCCGCTGGTTGGTTTCCTGCACAAGGAAACAAGCCGTGACTCGTAACAAGGAGGATGGGGTGGGGGGTGCTCCTTGTTACCACTCTCCGGCGTTAGAATCAGTAATTTGCTTGGGAAGCAATGTGTGATAGTAGTAGTAGTGAGAGAGTTGAGAAGAGATACCTCAAACCTGGTTTGGGATGGGTATTTATAGCCGAGGAGTGAAGGAGGGTAGTTGAGTAGCTAGTCTGACATCGCACAGTCTCTTGTAGGTGTGTCAGACCTGTCAGTTACGGTGGTGATGCCACGTCCTGCTGTGGTGTCAGACTGTTGCACACATGTGGGCTAGTAGGCGACTGTTCTCAGTGCCACTTGCACTGTGGTGTCAGACCCACTTGCCTTGTAGGCAGGATGCGGTGCTAGGCCGCGCTGCTTGCGGTAACTGATGTTGTTCCCACGTTCTTGTTCTGGCCAAGATGTATGCGGAATGCGGTGCCGTGCCGCATTGCCGCTTAGTAACTGTTACTGTTGTCCAGATCCCTTGTCGTGACGAAAATATTCATATGATGCGGTGCCAGGCCGCATTTCTATGCGTAACATGTGTTCTCGTACTTTAGGTAAGTCTTCTCATCAATGGACAGATTGGTTTCAACCGCTGTGTTCGCGCGTGCCCGCACGGACACAGATAAGTTCTGGCTGATGGGGGTTTTCGATAAGGGTAATGGTCACTCGCGGTCATGCTGACGCGAGATCCGAGACCATACCCTTCAGGTATTGTGCGACAAAAAAAATTGGGCCCAAACCTGAGGTCAAGGGTAAATGAATTAAAAAAATGAATACACGGTGGTGGAGCAAAGATTTGAAGTTGGGACCACTCCATTATCATTATCATGAGATGGTTTTTACCAATCCACCACCAACATTCTTTTGCATGATAAAAGGATGCATAAATTAAATATATAATTTAATATATATAAAAAACTTATAAAAACCTTTTGGGCCTTTTAAAAATTTAGGTCTCGAGCGACGGCACGGGATGTGACCGGCAATGCTTATACTTATGGTCTTTGGTGGTGTTGTTCCTTTTAGAGTTTGTTATTTCAAGTTTCTAGCTGGTTTGGGTTCGAATAAAATTCTGTTGCTATTTGCTAAAGAAAAAAGTTTAGTAAATTTTCCACAAATCCTTAATCTATGTGTAAGTTCTCTCGCACATGACTTAGTTGCTTTTTATTTGTTTTCTTCAAGTTTCTAGAAAATGATAATTAATTAATTAGATTATTAACGTCTCGATTGAGCAAATCTTTAGTTATTGGCGTTTGATTCCAATGAAATTCTGGAATCCTTCACATGCATTGTTAGTTGGCGAATTATATACTTTTGAATTGAATTATTACATTATTAAACACTTTATTGTTCATTTTATTCATTAAAATCTTCCACGTGGTATGTGATAAATACAAATGCCATTCGTTTATACGCAAATCATTTTTTTTGAAAGGTAAACTTTATTAACAGAAAAACGATGTGGTATTAGTTTATAAAAAAACCATTGTAAGCTATGTTAAACATAAATCTACCACGTGGTATGTGATAAATACAAATACCATTAGTTTATACGAAAACCATTCTAAGCTATAAAAGGATAATTCAAACAATCATATTGTCCTGTTGTTGACTACTTTGGAAAGCTCATAAACTTTTGAATTATTACATTATTAAATACTTTATTTATTTTATGATAATTACATAAATGTTTTGGGGTTTCTTTTGTTACGGAAAAAATAGAAAAAATTAGTGAAAACTTTGTATGATTTGAAAAAAAATTAGTGAGAATCTAACAAAAGTAACCCGGTGAAAAAAATTTCTGAATTTGTCACTCCATAAATCTACCACATGGTATGTGATAAATACAAATACAAATACCATAGTTTATACGAAATCCATTCTAAGCTATATTAGAAAAAAAAAAAGAAAAAGATAATCCAAACAATCATCTTGTCCTGCAGTTGGTTACTTTGGATTTTGGAAAGCTCATAACGAGATAGCTTATATTTATTTTTAACATAACATCAACTTCGATGTATAATATAATTGAGGAAACCAGAATGTCTTATTTTATCTTTTGATAAAAACAGGATGAAATGACTAGATCGATGTATTTTTAATATTTGTTTAGTTAGGGCATTCAAATCAGTTTTTTAATCACTATTCACATAATTACATTAAAAATTATTTTATTTTTTATTTTTTATTAAATAACATTTTTTATACATTTATTACTACATTTTTTTCTCTCCTTTATTCACAACCATTTTTAAAAAATAAATGCGGAAGATTAGTGTCTTCCCAAATATACAAATCAACACTAACATTTCATCTCTCCTTCACTCACAATCACTTCCTAAAATACGAAGAACTCACTCACAAATATATACTGCTATGAATGCTCTTATCTTGTAATCCAATAGGCTTTTAGCTACTTGTTATAAGACTTCTTTTTTTCACTTTAATTAATATAAATACAACACCATTCAATTTTTCTATGAAAACTATTCATACTATCCATATTCATTTTTATTTTTAATACTTTGTCACTCGTTTAAAGATAAAATATTTTTGATTTTATTTTACCAGATCGATGCACCTTCTCTGGCCAATGAATGACTCTTACAGACGACCAATCTTCCGGCCAGGTTGTGTTTACCGACGGACATCCCATCAGTAATATGTCGGCAAGTATCATTTTTCCTAAAAAATGAAACGCCCTCACACGTAATAACTTAAAAACGACGCAGCGGAAAAAGAGCCTTAAAAATTTCTCTCTATTAGACACACTTCTTACATGAAGGCTCAAATACGGAATGACAAACGTTAACTAAAAGAAATATAAAACATTCACTTTCAATTAACACTTTAAGGCGTTACATAATTAAAGCTAAGTGACCGTTCTTTTCCGTACAATCCTTGCTCTCGACTCGATCTATGTCGCTTCTCTTCGTTTCTAGTAGAAGAAATCTGTGTAGTACCTGTGGACATCACATACAACTTAACCATTAGTCGTTAACAACATCATACAACATTATTCTCAGGTAATTTAATATCATTCAACAATATAAACTTTGATTCATTCAACTATCCTCTCGTATTTACTCATTCCGAGTTCGACTTCGATACCTCATGAACCCGATGTTCTTTTACCAGCATTACATTTCAACTTCAAGACACACCATTAGCAAACATCAATGCCCAAACATAATGAAACCATTCCTTCACACATTTATAACATCTCGCATTCATATATGTATACTAATTCCTACGTGTATTCATAACATATTAGATCCATACATGCATACATTCATAAATCATACATGTACACAAACATATACACCTACATATATACGCACACATTCGTACACGCACACATACATACGTACAAGCTCTTACATACGACTTGCATTCCCATATAATTTTACTAACATATCCTAGTCACAAACATCCATATAAATAAGTCTCATACGTACAAACTTACGTGCATGTTCATTTCTATTCATGCTTACCTATGGATTCTGTCACTAACATGTAGGTAGATCTATACACATACATATCTCCAAACTTATTTCTTTCCCACACATACTTTGAGTGAACGTTCTTGCTCATGAGTGAACATTTCAACTGTTGAGTGAACATTCTTGCGGATGAGTGAACGTTCCAACTGTTGAGTGAACATTCTTGCTGACGAGTGAACGTTCCAACTGTTGAGTGAACATTCTTGATGACGAGTGAACGTTCCAACTATTGAGTGAACATTCTTGCTGACGAGTGAACGTTCCAACTGTTGAGTGAACATTCTTTCTGAAAAGAACTATAAAAACAAGATTTGCCAGCTAACTGGCTCTCGAGGGGGGCGACATCTGTCGCGTTGCACGACGGTGAAACTAAATTGCTGTCGCGTAGCGCGACAGCCCTATTTCGACAGAATACTTCCTTTTGCTGCTGCATAAAGTGCCCAGCTATGTTTTCAACCAAAACTCAACTTGAAACTTACATACCTTTTGAGCTAAGCGTCCGTTTTGTGTAATTCTTGTTTCTACACGTTCGTAATTTAATTACGGATTCGTTCACCATCCTAACTCACATCAAAAGCTGAATTATAAGAAAAAGGCTTAAAGATCCTTCATGCCATTATTCGACCCGTTCGATTCCACCATTTTATTTCCGACGTAACTAGCTACTTTTAGCCCCGACAATCATTCCTACCTTAGTATTTTCATTTATTAATTAATCGTACATGACATTCTCACATTTATAAACATTAAATAACTCCCTATACATACTAATAAGTGAGTCAGAATTCACTTACCTTAAGCGTGCGTATTAAAGCTTACTTCCTTCCTCATCTCGCCGCGTTAGCCCTCCGTGCTTGAGTCAATTGATATGATTCCTTTCCTTACATGTCATCACGTTCGAATCAAAGTTAGCATATATGATCATACATACAAACATTCATTTCCTTTTATTTACACATTATTTGACTTCCATTAGTCACATTTTCGCATACATGAGACACATATCAATAGTTACCTTACTCAAATCTCACGCAACTCGATTACCATCATACATAGCACACAAATCATCTAGTACATGACACACCAATTCTCTACTCTAACATTTGTGTTCAAAAGCCCATCCATTACATTCATACACTGTTGACTTTCAAAAGTCAACGATCTAACTTACATGTGTACCTTCAAATTGTTATTCTTAATAAGGTAGACCATAGTAATAACATCGTGTGCATTTCATACTCATGTGGTGACGCACATACCGAACGGTCACCTAGCTATATCCACATATAATCACATAGTAAATCCTACATATGCAAATTCTTCATGATCCTACCAATTGACCAACACATTCTAAATTAACCTATTTACATAACTCCACCTTCTTTACTCGCTAGTGAGTTCACATGCTTAATATTTAGTACATGATTATTTACTAGTTATGATCAAACACCTAATCCCACATACGGTGTGTATCACACCCTCAAAGCGTGTAGTACAACTTTCTAATGCAAGTATCTTACCGTATCATCTTATCATACTAATTTCCCACTTGTAATCCATCTAAAACACATTCCTTTTGCAAACCTATTATTTATTACATCATTATCACATTCTACATATAATTATCCATTGCTAGCATACAAATTTCACTTATCATTTTCACCTAAGCATTTTATCGAACACTTGGTGTGCATATAACATTGTAAGCATTATGTAAAAGTATTCAATGCACAATTTTACTAGTAATCTTCATAAATCATTTAATCAACTAAATTCACCTCACTTATTCATTCTACAACAGAATAATCTATTGGTATTTTGCATATAAACATTCACCCATCCAAATCTCTTGATTAGTTCATTACAAGTTCACCATACAACTAAATCAAATGGGTTTCTACTCAAACTTTCAATCTAATCAGTATCATGCATAAAACATCTTCTATTTGATGATTCTAACTCATAAACAAGTTCAATTTCATACTATTTATTGGTTTAATCAAAACCCTTATCATCATCTAGCATCAAATCACATAATTCGACTTACCCCATGTTGGGAAACCCTTAGATGAATGAGGAATTGATCACATGCATTCGTTTATCCTTGAGATTTCCATCCAATTTGATGAAGTTTGGTGAAACTAGGGTTTCACCCTTTCCCCTGCTTCTGTTCGATCACACCACCACACCCACACTTATGAGTGCGTTTCAAATTTTGTTTTCTTTTAATGGTTTTAGGTTTTGCCACTTTATATGTTTGGCCCTTCAAGAATAATATTTATATTATTATGAGCAAGACTATCCTTACTTATTCATAATTAGCTTAAATTAAAATCTCATGAAATTTGGGGTGTTACAAAAAATATATAATTTAGATTCTTTTAGTTTTCCCCAATAAACATACAAATAATTCAACAAATAACAAATAATTACGCAAATCATGAAACTTTATTAAAACCTCTTGGTTTTCAGTTTTTAGCTTTTTTATATGGGTCACAAAGAAACTACACCAAAATTTTGTATCCCTCACTAATCTATACAAAACCTGTTGTGAATGCTCTGATGTTGTCATCCTGTAGGCTTTTAACTACTTGATAGAAGGCCTTTTTTTCACTTTAATATAAATACGCCTCCATTCAATTTTTTTATGAAAAATATTTATACTATCCATATCCATTTTTATTTATTATACTTAGTCACTCATTTTGTTTTTATTTTATCATTCACCTAACATCTTCGACTAATGCACCTTCTGTGGCCAAATTTATGTTCTCCGGCCAATGAATGACTCTTACGGACGACCAATCTTCCGGCCAGGTTTTGTTTACCGACGGACATCTCATCGGTAAGTATCATTTTTCCTAAAAAAATACATGACTTAGATTCTTTTAGTTTTCCCCAATAAACATACAATTAATTCAAGAAATAACAAATAATTATGCAAATCATGAAACTTTATTATAACCTCTTGGTTTCTACTCTTTAGCTTCTTTATATGGGTCACAAAGATACAATGACAAGACTACGTATCTTCCCAACCCACCCCCACCCCCCAAACCCCAATACTAAAGTTTAGAAAAAGTCACCGAAAAGTGTTTTAGTTGGGTAAGGTAATTAGATTATCAAATAAATACTTGTAACAATTCAATGAAATAAGATCCTAATCTACGTCTTAAAATGATAGTATATCTTTGTCTTTGTCTATGACAGAAAAGCAATGTGTTGAGTTTCCTCAACTTGCCGATCTAATCTTAATTTAACGGAAGATATCCTGATCTTAATTAGACACGTATGTTGTCAGTGGTTGTTGATTTTTCTCTAACCACAACAATAACACTTAAGCATAAACACTTTCGGGCGTACTCATCACACACTCACGTACACACACTTATGTGCGTATGCACGGTGACTAGTGAAGTGGTTATGCACTTATTTACTATTACGACATCATGGTTTGATAAGTGAATATATAACAACAAGAATTGGGGACATATGTCTGATAATGCACGACAACAGTGTATGTTATTTGTAACCATACACTAATAATGTTAGATTAGAATCAATACACAATGAATATACAATCAAACAAAATATAATTACATGCATTAGATATAAAAACTTCAATAAGATATATTTATAAATAATTTAGAGAACTTACTAACAATGTGAAGTTTAGAAAAATATCGTAAGTATTGTGTTTTAAACATTACAAAGAACTTAAAAGTCATGCGTGAAGTTTGACCGTTAGTCCACAATAGCTAAACCTACCATGTTAAAACCAAAACGCACAATCATCATATACATACATATATCATACACATACATACAAGTACATCACATACAAATACAAATACATCACATTACAATTTATATACACATACACATACAAATACACATGGACATACGAATACTTACAACTCCAAAAATTTAGTAGGGCATTATACCTATCACATGTGGTAGCGACGTTAGCAACGATGTAGGTGTGTTGGTGGTGTATGGGGATTGGTGGTAGTGACGATGTAAGGGTGTTGGTGGTAGTGGTGGTGTAGAGGTGTTGGTGGTAGCGACAATCAGGTAGTGCTGGTGGTAGCAGCGAAAGAGAAATTGGAAAAGTGTTAGGGTGAAAAGAGAAATGAAAGAGATAAGAGATAGTTGGGGTGAAAAACACGATACTTTTCGGCGAAAATGGTTGCCGGAAATCCATCGGTAAACATACATACATACGAAAACACACACGCATGCATGCATGCATACATACATACATACACACACCCACACCCACACACCCCCCACACACACATACATACATACACACACACACATACATACATATATATAAAATCTGAGGTTCGATCACTTTTGCCAGTTTCATTCAAAAAGCTTGTTAGTTTTTTTGCATCTAGACCATAGAGTTTTACAAATCTTGTCATTTCCATCCAGTTTGTTAACCCCATCCAAAATTTTCGTTAACATTTTTGTTAAAAGACAAAATACCCTTGTTTTTAAGATCTTTATTTAAAAGATAAATAAAATCTATAATAATAACAATCTGGAGATCAACACTATATATCGCCGCCAATCATTTCAGTCGTTGAAAAGCTTTTGAGGTGAGATATCATTGACCATTTAAGTTTCTGACGACAATGGTTAAAGGAAATGATGACAGTGGTATTAAAACCTTGCATCGGTGACAACGACAAAAAAATATGACCTCTGGCGGCCCAGTCATGCCTTAGGGTTTGTTTTCGAGATCCCATGGTTGATTAGGGCTTCTATTGATAATTGTGTGATGGTTTTTCCACTAATAAAGTAGGTTTCGAAGATTTAGGGTTTCATTTTCCTTGGGATTTTCGAAACTACATGCGACGATGGTATTAGTTTGGGAGTGTGCACCGCTGCTCAAAGATCCTGTCTTGAGTCGAATGTGGCTCTTGATGGCACGGGCAAGACAGTTCATGAATGAATGGCGAGTTTTCTATTTACTAGAATATCTTTCCGGAAGCTTCTTTTTAGAATTGATTGCTACCGGTGGTGAAGAAATTGAATCAACGGCATCGAATGCAAGCTCTGATAAAGTTTTATTTTGATTTATGGACTACAACGACCTAAAGTAGCTAAATAAGTAGTGAAAGTAAGCTCCTGGCAAAAATGAGTCTTGGTTCTACCCACCGGCAATCATTTTTCGACCTGATTAAAAGTTTGATTGTAGATTGGCTATTTCGGGGTTCCATGCCCATGGATTGCCTTATTATAGCTTTTTTGATTCGTCGGGTATGCCGGCTAAGAGAACCTGGTTACCTGTCCTTATGAAGGAAGGTGCGCATGAAAGTCTTTACGGAAGACCATCAAATTACTGATTAGGAAGGTATTTAAGGAATGAACTTCTATTACAGGGATTCTTTTATTAAGACCTTTCGGATAGATAGCCCTATTGAATGAAGGTTGAACACCAACCCGCCTGGAAAGCTAAGAGTCGGCAAAGACCTAGCTGTCGAGGAATGAAAGAAGTCGCTTTCTAGGAGAAGGAGTACGAGGAAGTCAAGTCACAGGCTAAGAGCTATCTCCCAACCTCTCCCTTATTGACAAAATGAGAGGGATTTCAGGCAATTAGCATATAAGAATTCCTGCCCTAGAAGATCGCATTTCTGACTTGAGCACCGTCTTTAGGCATTTCAGTTCTCAGGATCTTACGAAGAAAGGCTAAAGATCGTACTGAACACAACCCTATGATATGAGTGAAGGCGAGCCAGGAAAGCACCCTGAACTGAAAGCACCTAAAAAGGTTCAAATGATAAATATCTTAAGTGATCATAGAAACTGTAGCTTAAGAACTAGCATTCCGAGCTACCCAGGGGTTAAGGAGTCTTCCCCCAAGTTCGGAAACAGCGAAACTCCGCAGCTACAGACAAGACGGCTATGATTGAGATGGGAGCGTGAGAACTAAAGGACTCCGCGCTATAGGACGAAGCTGAGGCCACTCCTTCCCACTCGGCTCCTTGGGGAGTAGTGCCCCCAAGAGACAGCCTTGCCAAACGAACGACGTGGCTCCATACCCTGAAAAATTGTATGGAGCGTTGTCTTTTTGTTTTTTTGTTTTTTTGTTTTTCGGAGGGATTTCCCGGTTGGAGTGGTGAGATTTCATCTCCCCCTCCCCCGAACCCCCTCCCCCTCTTTTAAGGGCGAGTCCTTACTCAATTCGTAAACGAATTGCGGACTCGAGGCTAGGCTTTCTCTGTGACTTTTCCTCTTTAGCCGGCTTTCAGGCATGAGGGCTTGCTTTCCTCTTTTTGGGATACAAGCAAGCCCTCTGTTTCAGCCGGCTTTAATACGTTTTTCCCGAGGACAGAGAAACGATTTCGAACATCGTTTTCTGACCCCATAGATCAATCGTTGATTGGCAACAAGTATCAAAGAACACATTCTATCAGACTCAGGCAGTGGTGATCAACCTATTAACTAAACATTATTATGCCTTTTGTTCACTATATGGCATCACAGTCTATTTTCTTTCTATTACTATCTTTCTAGGTAAAAAACGGTTGATTTGGAGTTCTGAAGAATTCCCGACGGTTCTAGTTAACAAATCGTCGGTGGTGTGAGTTGCTGGTTTGATTGCTGTAGATGGAGAAGGGGTTGTTGACCTTTCCGGCGACTATTGTGGCCAACGGTGGCCGGAGGAAACGAGTGTGGTGGTTGATGGTGTTTTGTTGAAGAAAATGGTTGCCGAAGAAGACGATTGGGTGGTCGTCGAAGCTTGTGGCCATGAACGAAAGAATTAGGTAAAAAGACGAAAATACCGCTGATTTAGCATAAAAAATGGATTGAGTTAACTAGTTGAATGAAAATGACAAGATTAGTAAACCTCAAGGGTCTAGATACATAAAAGAAATTTTAGATGAAACTGACAATAGTAACCAAAATATGCAAAAATAACACTTTACTCTTTAGACAAAAAATACAATAAGTAATCATAACTAAAAATTGGTTGCAAGCTGGACCATAAAATATACAATATACTTATCCTGTACTATATAACTTTCATATTCGAAGTTAAAAAGGACAAAATAATACATGACAAAAGAATACTACTTTCCATGTAAACTTCAGAAAATGGTATTAAAATCGCAACGTGGTTACTATTTTGTGCCTTAATTTTATAAACGTTATTCACATATAAATTAAGCTGTCACTTCGTATAATACTTTGTTAACAGTGATCTGTATTAATTAAGATATATTTTACAGTGATAATTACTTAGGGGCTGTTTGGTAGCCTCTTAATGACCATTCAGATGCTACCTCTTAATGGTTTAAAACCTCTGAATGAATAAGAGGTAACCTCAAGTCGTTAAGAGGTAACATCTGAATGGTAAATCATCACATGTCACATTTTTCTATCTTCTCATTGGTAAAATTCTTAATGGTTTCATTAAGAGGTAGTCACTTAATGACCATTCAGAGGCTACCAAACAGCCCCTTATAAATGGTGTTTTAGATAAAATGTTAAGATATACTTTTTTGTGTGATAAATAACGGTCTTGAAAAAGTAGATAACAATTTTAATTACCCCTATAAAGATTATCAAACAAGAACAGAAATTTGTGCAAGCAATCAAAGGTAATTAAGCAATTTTTATCAAATATAATCCAACAACTTCAGGCACCAATTTCTATTTATGATATATAATCAATCTGGTGTTAGTGTGTCGAGTTTGAAGATGAACCGCCAGTATCAAAGTTTCATAGAAAACACATAAAGAGATTAATTCTCTCTTGGATAATAAGTAAAGAGTTAATACCTAATTAATTTAAATGAATAGAATCTCACTTCAACAATTCAAAATAACAGGAAACTCTAGTGATTCAAAGCAATATGCTTCTAATCAAATGTTGTATGGTACACATAGGACATGTAGCATGCTTTTTTTTTAATGGCAAATGTTACTCTAAAATAATAACATGTTCCTTTTTTTGCAGACATAAACTGTCTGCAAGCTGATTTCATCTGTTTTCATGTCTGCAACTGAAAATGTAGTCTCAAGCTCTGCAAGCTGAAAATATAAGACTTTTTGTTTTTGATACTGGGTATGTTTGGCAAAAGTAGCTGGTGGCTGGTAGCTGGAGGCTGGTGGCTGGTGGCTGGAAGCTGTAGCCGGTAGCTAGTAGCTTTTTAGATATATTTGGTGTTTGGTAGAGTAGCTGGAGCTTTTAATAAAATGTATAAAATGACCAAAATGGACATAACTAAAAATTTAGAAAGTTGGTGCATTAAAAATTTCCTTATTTTTAGTGGTTAAAATAGTCATTTTTCCCTAAAAGCTTGAAGCTCCTAACCTAAAAGTTTAAAGCTCCTTCAACCAAACAAGACCGTTTATTGAGTAGGAGCTTTTTCTTAAAAGCTTAAAGCTAGAAGCTCCTAAAAGCTCCATGCCAAACATACCCACTGTCTGCAAGGAGAAGAGGGAGGTCGGAGGAGAAGAGGGAGGTTGTCGGACGACGAGGAGAAAAGGGAGGCCATCGGAAAACTGGTCGGGGGAGGAGGGAGGTTGTCGGACGGCGAGGAGAAGAGGGAGGTTGCTGGAAAACTGGTCAGAGGAGAGGTACCTGGTCGGAGGAGAAGAGAGAGGTCGTCAGGCGGCGAGAAGAAGAGGGAGGTCGCTAGAAAACTGGTCGGAGGAGGAGCGGCGGCGTGTGGGAGGGGCTATGTGGGAGGGGCTGATGTTTTAAGCGTATATGAGGGAGGAGTATATTAGTGTTTTTATGAAGTTGTTTTAAGAAGGGGGTCGATAGCTTATTTTTTAAGATGAAAAAAGCTGAGTTTAGATATGTGTAAAAAAAAGTCTACAAGGGTAACGTTTGCGCGCCTGCAGACATGAGCTCCCTTGAAGATGTTTGAAGAAAAAACAAACACCTCCTAAGAGTGCTAAAAAGACCCAGAAAAGAAGGAAAAAAAAACAAGGGTGAATCTAAGAGGGTGTTCTACGGTTTAATCAGGAATGGTTCGTGGTGGTATAACAAGTGAGGGTTCGGGAGCATTGCTTTGAGAGGGCAAGCTCATCCGAGAGACAAATCGTAGGGTTTGATAAACTAGGTTTTCATGACATGTTCATTCATATGTGATGGTTATCGATGACGGTGGTTTAGGTGGCGATGATTATGGCCGACAGTCACCCGTCACTACAATAAAAAAGACTTTTACCACCAAAAATAATCACTAAAGGGATGATCCGTTTGTGAAGGTCTTTGGAAAAACTGGGTACGTGTAGTAGTTTACCAATACATATGATTGGCGAATTTCCAACAACTAAGGTGGTGTTTGTTTTTTTGGCCAGAAGCACTTCTGGTCACTTATGTCTGCGTCGCGCAGACGTGCGCAGACGTTTGAGGTCTGCAGCTCGTTTGTTTTCCGGAAGAGCTTCTCACCAAAAACGTCTGCCTCACCTCTTCCCCACGCAGACTTGAACTCATGTCTGCACACCTCTGCAAACCTCTTCTCTTCTCTCCCATTTCAAAACACACCCATGAGACCTCTTCTCTGCACCACATCTCCACCACCACACCTTCACCACCACATCTCCGCCACCAAATCCACCACCACATCTCCGCCACCACGTCTCCGCCACCCGACACCCCCAATCACCTCCTACCAAACCTACCCACCCCACAGCCCCCGTTCTCCCTTAAGTGAACGGCCGGCCACCACCAGTTGGTGGTGGTGTATGACGGCGACGGTACAAACAACGAGAGAGAGGGAGATCGGAAGAGAGAGAGAAAGAACCCGATGAGAGAGAGAGAGAGAGAGACTGATTGATGAGAGAGAGAGAGACAAAGGAGAATGAGAGATGGCTGAATCGCCGTCTCTGACGACCAGAAACGCCCTCACGGCGGCGGAACAGCGGCGGTGGTGGGGTATGACGGTGATGATGATGTCGATGATGATGATTATGTCGATGATGATGATTCTGGTGGTTGCGACAGTGGATCGTTGTGGTGGTGGTGGATGGTTGTGGTAGGTGGTGGATGGTTGAAGGCAGAGAGAGAGAAGAGTGTGGTGTAGTGTGTGTGTTGTGAAGAGGTTTTGTAGAAGAAGAAAAAAAAAACAAACCCTCTTCTACTTGCAGACTGCAGACCTTTGATCCACCTCTTCTCCTGCAGATGTGGTCCGCAGACTGAAGACCTTTTCCTGCAGAAAAAACAAACACCACCTAACTAGTGATGGCTCAAAACTTTGCAAAATAAAATAAAATAATAATAATAAAAAACCCATGAGCTTTGTGGGCAAAGTTGCAAAGTGAATAGTACACGTTGTTATAAAGGTGTAACACTTTAACCCATTTATATCAATATTTTAAACATTCAAATAGTTAGGTCCTAGATTTAAAAAAAAAACAAAGAACTTACACATCTAGGTTAACTGATAACCCAAACGAACCGACAAGATGGATTATTACACTAAATTTACAATTTAAAAATAATAAAGTTTTAAACTCGAAAACTTGTCGTGCATGATCATGCTTCATCCTTCCATGAATGTTGCTTCATAAGTGTTTTTATTAATTACCATGCTTGGAACATTTAAATACCCAAAAACATGCTTAAATATGAGTTTTTAGTATAAAATAACATACAAAACAACTTCAGGGACTAAAACCAAAATTTTGAAAGTTCTCTCTCTTCAATTCCTAGTAATTTGGAGACTTGATTATAACGGAAATATTTTATATTATTTTTTCCTAATTATTTCTTACTTAAACACACATGAACAACATGTCGAGATTCTACTTTCTTTGGAATGTTGCTTCATAAGTGTTTTTATTAATTACCATGCTTGGAACATTTAAATACCCAAAAACATGCTTAAATATGAGTTTTTAGTATAAAATAACATACAAAACAACTTCAGGGACTAAAACCAAAATTTTGAAAGTTCAGCAGGTCCTTGTAGACCGTATTCACACCCTTGCAGTCCATAAGGGGTGTGTCTGGCAGCAGGCTTGCAAACAACTTGCATTTTTTTGAACATTTTCCTCCTTCTAACCCTCAACTAACTCATTTATTACCTAAAACCTAATCCTACCTATATAAACTAACCCCTAATACCTCCTAAACACTTTCACCACTCCAAAAACTCTCTTAAGCTCTCTAAAATCATCCACTTCTCCAACTTTGGGCAGTGAATTCTAAGACCAAAACAACGAGTTTTGGCTTTCTTCTTGCATTTTTTTACTTGTTTTCTTCTTCCCTATACTTGGAAAGCCACTAGGAGTTATACAACTTGTTTAACAAGGTAAAAGAGGATGATAAACCACCATTTTTGAGGACCAAGTTGGGATTTTTCTTCAACTTTATATACATGTTTTCTTTACAATGTTTTTGGAACTTCTTCACACCAAACCACCAACAAGTTTCCATGTTGAAGGGCTTGTGTTAAGGTTATTTCTATAAACTTTGAGGTTCACATGCCTCCATTTTATATCTTATAAGTCTCTAAGTAACCCACAACCAACTATGTGATTGAAACCAAACCAAGTCTCCAAACAAGCAACGTTGGAAGACTTGTGTTAAGGTACAAATGGCGATATTAAGGACATTGGTTCTACAACTAAAACTTCCACCAGCCCTCACTTGGTTACTTAGAGAAATAGTTGGTTTTCCATATGCATTCTTTCTTTGTATTCATGACCGTCCGAATCATCAACCATGTTGGTGATTTTGTGCAATGGTGAAACTCTTGAGGTTTGTGGATTACCCTACCTCAAATGCTTGACTATATAAATAATAATTCACACATATAATACTTTCCCCAAAACCAAACCATAATATCAACCAATCCATTGTTGAATGTTATGTGTTAAGATGGAGAATATCCTGGCCTTAAATTTCTTATTTTGGGCTTTTAATGAGTGTTTAACACTCATGAAAAACACACACTAATAATAGTGTCCAAATAAGTGTCTAGGTGGGATATGTTTTATGTATTTTCATACTCGTAATTTCCGATTAATTTCCAATCTACAATCCATATACTCATACACCTTTGTTTACCATTTTAGGGTGACTTTGGTGTTACATCCGCCAAACCCCCTCGCTCGCATCTTGTGTATTTTCTTTGCAAACCGTGAGTTCATACTAGACCCTTTTTCGTTTTAAACACTATCTGGGTTGCAACATGTATTCATACTAAATACACATACACACACACACATACAAGCAACCTATACAAAAAACTCAATCCTTAAACATGCTTATTTGTTATGCTAATTGTGGACACATTCTAGAATATTCTTATTAGTTATCTATCGTTAACATTGCAAGCCTAATTTAACATGTATAGCGCTATAGGATTAGCACATCCCCCTGTTTTGTGGGTCATTGTTAAGTTATTCTATTCGGCCTTATTAGCTTCGGTGATAAGGATATCCTAGTGCCAAACTTTGGATTGATTTTTAGCTTTTGCATGCTATTATAATACATAATTTAGTATGCTATAAACATATGGATTTGAGATTTATTCTCATCTATGTTATGTAACCAACTAGTATGCTTACCGACATATTTATGTGTTGACGAATATTTTATACATGTTGCAGGAAATGTTTGTGATGCTATCACAAGAAACTACTTAGGGTGGATTTAGCTACTCACCTAATCTATTTATGCAATTATGATGTTTTAATCATGAAATTTCCGTTTGTTGTATTTCTGTTTTGAACAATGTAATGTTTTATTTGATTATATGACGATGGAATTTCAATCTTAATGTATTGCAACTTTAGTGCTATGATGTCTTTGAGCAATCTATTTTATCTCGCCTCGATGTTTCCGCCATCGGTTGGGGTGTGACAATATGACGCAACTGGCCTCGAGTATCAAGGTCGGGCCATCATGATCACCACAATGATGAGCACCTCCCAGGCCGTAGGACAAAGATCCCACTTCAAATATGTGCAATCAATACTTTCTAACATTCCTGGAAAGCCGTGTACACTTTCATGCAAGTCGTATATTTGTTGAATATCGCTAAAGCTTTGCTTTCTCAAATATCTTTTGTCATGTATGGCAAGCACACCTTCTATTTGTTAATAATATTAACAACGACAACAACAACAAACAACATCAACAATACCTGTGCAATAATGATGGATGCTATCACAAAAATAATGCCTATTCGTCCCAAATATCAGACGCCACGCCATACGCCGTATTGCCACCGTGCATTTTTGTAAAGTGGTGAATTCAAGTATACGCCTTGCGTCTTCCTTTGTTGGAAGTAAGTATACTAGTTCTCTAAGTCGTCAACTATTCGTACAGATAGATCGCGACTCATACGAAAACGATGCCTAAATAGTCGAAGCCATACACCAGGTTATTAGAAAATAACCCTTTCAATCTCCTTGCTCTTGTAAGGGGTTGAGAACTTTCGGCTTGATAACTTATAACTTGCATACCCAACTTAATAGTTTGGGTAATGATCTCGTCTTCAAGATCGGAATCGGATGATTCGAATAGAAAATTCATGGTAAAAAAACTTGGGTTTTATTTTTGGGATAGAAATGGTGTGAGAGAGAAGATAGAATGGTGTAGATATGGAGAAAATGGGAAATGTGTTAAGGTACTATTTAATTAAAATATTTTTTTAAAACAAACGGTCACATGACCGTTGAGATGATGGCCCCCACCCAAATCAAGAACACCACGCCATGAGTGCATCCACGCAAACCCACCCATCCCCTCCACCCCGCCCCATCCAGCGGTGTGCCACGCTGCTCTCATGCCAAGCCCATGCCATGTGGCATGGGCGTGACTTGGTTGTGAATGGTCTAAGACTGCAGGGAGTGGGGGGTTTGGGTTGGGGGCATAAGTTGCCATGTGGTAGCCATGTAGGCAGTGTGGGCTCCATAACTCAAGCCCAAAAAAGGGAGAGATTGGAGGGTCGTTAGTTTGGGGCATGAGTTGACACGTGACACTATTTTTGTTTTTTGTTTTTGTTTTCTTTTAAATAAATGAATTTCGACTCATACGAAAACGCCGCTTGAAAACTTGGTCATCATATCGAGGTTCGGGTGAGAAGTAATCACGTACCAACAAATCATTTGCGGCATGTCGTTCGCGAGATATATATTTTCTGGTCTTGGGTTGGGAACTCCCTTCATCCTTGTCCTCAACAATAGCTTGTACCACTTTGTGAATGGTTGAAAATATGACTTCCGTGCCGTCGTCGAACAAGGACGACAAAACAAATTGATCGTACGAATCCGACGAACTTGAAGATTGCATCGTGAAAATATGGAGATGATGTTTATTTTTTGGGTTGTGGGTTGTTTGTGTGTATAGTGTATGTGTATATATAATATAAATTTTAATTTTTTTAATCAACGGTCAAATAGCCAACGGCTATTTTTTTTAAATTTGCAATGGTTAAAAGAATCGGCCACTAAAATATTGCCACGTCGTCAATCTTCTCCGTCCCACGCCGGTGGCTTCCCTCACGCCAAAGGGGCCACGCCAAACCCAAGCCCACCTCGGGCCGATGTTCCGGGCGGGAGTTCCCAACCCAAGCTCCCAACGACTTGGAAATGGTGTAAAGAAGTACAATGGGTATTAATTAGAAATTTTATGGAGGTACAACATATTTTGATCGTTTCGTGACAGTCACATGGCATGATAAAATCAGCGCCAAAAGATTCCCATGAGGGTGTTTTAAATAGTCGAGCCAACTTAACTTGTAGCTAAGGCTGCATGAAGTCCAGTAACTCGAACAAATAAATCAGTGGATCAACCCACCTCTCATGGGAAACCCCTTTATCTATTTGTGGGATCAGTCTTCATAGAAAACCCTTTTTATCTGGATTGATTCTTGATACTTTTATTGCAATTTTCTGATTTTAACGTGAAAACACCTCAAAAATCTTGATTTTTTTCTTTTCATCATGGACGGAAGTGACATTTATAAAGCTAGTAGAAGTATTAGATTAGGGAGCTTAAGAGCAACAAGTAATGGAAGAATGGGGAGTTTAAGATCTGGCAGTACTTCTTTATGGAGGAACACTGGGATGGATGTGTTTTCAAGATCTACTCATGAAGAAGATGATGAAGAAGCTCTTAAATGGGCTTCTCTTGAAAAGCTTCCGACTTTCGATCGTCTCAAGAAAGGTTTGCTCTTTGGATCAACTGGACCTTCACATGAAGTTGATGTAGACAATCTTAATTTTGAGGACCGAAAACGATTACTAGATAGGCTTGTACACACTGCTGATGAAGATAATGAGAAGTTCTTGTTAAAGCTAAGGGACCGTATCGATAGGTATTCATTGTCCCTCTAACTTCTTGTTGTTTGATTGAAAATTTTATTTTTGGTGAAAACTCTTTATTGCACCTACAAGCCAAATTATACTACAATTATTTACCGGTGTGATCGTGGAACCCGTGGAGAAGTTTAGCTAAACGGATTAGGGATGGCAATGGGTCAGGTTCGGGTCGGGTATTGGTAATCCCATACCCGTACCCGGTTATAAAATCGCGTCCCATACCTAACCCAATACCCGTCGGGTATTTGTCGGGTAATTACCCGTCGGGTATCGGGTATACCCGCGTGTATCGGGTTTACCCATTAGTTTGTTAAAAGATGTACATTGGGATTTCTAAATACATTTTTTACTATTGTAATTATTATATTATTTTATTTATACAACATCTATTATAAATTAAAAATATACATTACATACATATAAGTTTTATCATAAATTAATAACTTTATAATACTTATACACTCACATGCATATACTTCACAATATACAAAATATAAATACTATTATCAAATGCATATACTAAAAGAAAATTTATTTTTACACATTATAAACATACTAAAATAAATCACTAATAGACAAGAGTTAATGGAAAATAAAGGTATAAATTAAAAAAAAATCGGGTATATAGTACGGGTAAACGGGTATGTGGTTTCGGGTAATCGGGTCGGGTATCACCTAATCCCATACCCGACCCATACCTGCGAAAATTTTTTAAACTAATCCCATGCCCGGCCCAATACCCGTCGGGTATAGGGTATACCCGTCCCATTTGTGTCGGGTTTCGGGTATACCCGTCGGGCTCGGGTATTTTTGCCATCCCTAAAACGGATCGTGTTAACCCATCGAGTTCGTGGTTCAACTGTTTAACTCATATTTGTTTTTTTAGTTTTTAAAAACTTGTTTTATATAATTACTTAAGAGTGAATTACTGTTTTGGCCCTTGTGGTTTAGCCAGTTTAACCTTTTCAGGCCAAAAAAATCTTTTGACATATCAAAACTTAAGTTTGCATTTTATAGCGATTTTGACCTCTCATACTAATTTTGTTACTTTTTACAGTTAAGTGTAAGTGTAACTAGGTCATTACATACTTTATGGGCTGTTTTTTATAATTGCAAAATTCTTTTTATATTTAATAGATTATTAACGCAATTACTCAAGTTTATTTTATTATTTTCATGATTATTATTTAACAAAATACGTTTTAAATTACAAATAAATATGTATTTT